>PITA01000228.1:252594-326128 GCA_004023965.1 Spilogale gracilis
TTTTTTTTTTTTTTTTTTTTTTTTTTTTTTTTTTTTTTTTTTTTTTTTTTTTTTTTTTTTTTTTTTTTTTTTTTTTTTTTTTTTTTTTTTTTTTTTTTCCTACCAGATAGTGATACTTTTACTCTGGTTATACCTGGTCTCAAAAGTCTCAGAGGGTTTCTGTTTCTTAAAGATGATTACATACATTTTTTTTCTGGCAATTTTTAACATTTCTCCTTGTCTTTGGTCTTCATCATATCAATATATTTCTAGGTTGTTTTTTTAATTTGTTATTTTTAGAAAATTCCTGACTATTCATTTGCAAGCATTTTTTCTCTCCAAGCATTTTTTCTCTCCATTCTCCCTCTTTTTTTTTCCATCTAGGATTCCCATTACACATATTTTAGACTGATATTGGCCTGTATCTCTTGGATGCTTATTTCTCTCCTCTCCTTTTTATTTCACTAATTTCCCAGGTGTTTCCACTTGAGTAATGTCTATTGACCTATATTCAAGTTCACTGAGTCTTTTTTTGGATGTGTCAGGCATACTTTGAGCCTGTTAAAAACACTCTTTATCTCTGTTATTATGTGTGTGTTTAAGTTTATTTCCAGCATGTCCTTTGACACTCTCATATTGCTTCTATTTCTCTGCTGGAATTACCCATCTATTCACGAATATCTTCAAGTTTTTCCGCTAGAGCTGTGACATAGTAGTCATACTTATTTTATCCCCTATCTGATTTTCCTAACAATAGATTTATATTTGAGATTAGTTCTAGTGATTGTTTTGTATCTCAACAACAGATTATTTTCCTTTCAATTTTGTGTGCCTCATAATTTTTAGTTGAAATCCACATAGTTCTGTGTGGGGTAGTAGAGACCAAGGTAAATAGTATTTATGCCAGATATACGCTTAACTCTTTCTCTGCTAGGCCTTCATTGAGGACTTGAGCCATGTTTCAGTTTTGTTGGTTGCTATGATTACCCTCAATGCACCACCAGCTAAGTCCCTCTAGTGGCACTTTTTGTTTAGGATGGGAGCTATACTGATTACCTGAGAAAATTCTTGTTTGTGTTCAGTCCACCATCAGTTTTAAATTTTTCCTGTGAGCTTGTGCCTCAGAGAAGTTGTCTCTCCATGCTCTTGTCCCTCCATTAGTGATATTCAGTTATTGTGTTATTGCTTATTTCCTGGTTCTTGGTTGGCTAGATGGCGAGGAGTAAGAAATAATTCTATATATTTTTTCTCATTCAACCTTTGACTGTTCATATGTCTCTGAGTCTTTTGAGTGGAGTTTTCTCAAGTGATCCTGCCTGTCCCCAATGGTAAGGAATCTTTAATTTTCTTGAAGTAGGAGGATTTCTTGCCTTCCCCAACTGGTAAGTTTTCATTCATTGGAAATCAAAGAATTTGCTGCCTTTCTTCAGCAGTTTAAAACTTTATCCCCCTGGGGAGAAGACTCCAGGCAAGAATTGTTGATTTTTTTTCCTCAGCAGCAGAGCTACATTATGTTATACAACTTAGAACTACACTTTGAGGGATGCTTTCCCTGATCTCTACTGTCCTCGTCTTTTTTAATGAGCAAATGGTGAGGTCCATGGAGAAGGGGCTGCCAGTGTTTGTGCTCCGAGGTGTATATACTCAAAATTGTATATGTTCAGCTTTTAGCAATCTGTTAAAAATCACCCTTTTCTTCTTTATTTTAACACTCATCAATATGGCAGCCATGTTTTCTTCCAGTGCTGGGGTCTAGGTGGGTGAATGGTTATTCCTTGTCTCTTTCTGGACGCTCACTGCAGCTTAATCAGATTTCACCCTAGTCAGTTGCCTTTGAAGTCAGCACTCTGATGAGTTCAAGAACACAGGATGATTTTACAGATTGCCTAGCTTCTTATAGTTTAATAAGATGTGACATTCTTTCCATTTCTCTATCCTAAGATGGAGGCAGACCTTTAAAATCTACATTATTAATATACTAACTATATCAAAGTCACCAGGATTCTAGGTACCTTTGGGTATTATGTTATTAATATTTTTGATGAAACAAAAATAAAAATTTATTCTCTTTCAGAACATGCCAGAATATAGTTTAACATATAAATCTTTATTTTTTCCATTAAAATTTTAAGAAGTAAAGTTCCAGTATATTTAGAGTAGGACTTGGAACTTTCTATGCATACTTAGGGAAAGTTATATATTTTGAAGTACATGATTTAAAGTCTAGTAGAATTTTTTATTGAAATGATTGTTTTATATTTCAATACTATATATACCCAAGGCTGTATACAACTTTAAGTAATATAATGCACTGTTAATTATAGACTCAACAACCATTTAAAAAATACAGCATTAACAACAAATCTGAAGCCCCTACCTATAATAGGCTCCTCCCTATTTTAGTCTCCTTTTTCTGTAGATATAACCCTTACCACGAGTTATATGTTAAGTAGTTCTTTGCTTCTTTTTAATTTTTTGCTATGAATGTATATAACATATATACATAAAATATAATTTATTTTCACATTTGAATTTTATATGAATTGAGTCATATTGTTTTATATATATTTGCCATTGTGTTTAGGGGTTCATCCATATTTATGCCTGTATCCATACAGCATGGACTTTCCCTTTTTTTTTTTTTAAGATTTTACTTTTTTATTTGAGAGAGAGAGCACGCAAGCCGAAGAAAGGAGAGGGACAAGCAGACTCTGCACTAAAGCCCATGCAGGGCTTAATGCAGGGCTCCATCTCAGGATCCTGAGTTCATGACCCAAGCTGAAATCAAGTCAGAGGCTTAACGGAGTGAACCACCCAGGTGCCCCTTTAACATGGACTTATAGAACTTGGACTCTAGAGCCAGATGACCTAGTTTGGAATACTGTGTCATTAAATACATATCTTCATAGATAAGTTACTTCATCTTTTTTACTTCTGTTTCTTTGTGTATAAAACATAGTATTGCCAAAATATAAAGAATTAATAGAATTAGGGGTGGTTCAATGTTATATGACCTTGAAGTTTTAAAACACCTACATTTTGAAGGTGCTCTAAGTAAGAAATTGAATACAAATTATAAATAGCAATTAAATACAAACTTGGATATTTATTACAATAAGAAATCACAGAAAATTCAATATATTTGTAAATTTTACAGAAATACATAGCCATATAAACATGTGGTAGGGCTGCTAAAGGGCTCTGAAACTGTATCAGCTTCATGGCAAATCTGACTCCATATGTCTGTAAAATCCTTTGACTAGTAGTTCTATGAAAATGATAGATATTTTTAATTTATCTTATTACTTATTATTATATCAATAGAAAATTTTTGTAAGTCTCTTTTTTTAATTGAAGAATGATTGACATTCATTGGATGTACAACATAGTGATTCAATATTTATATACATTACAAAAGCATGACTATGACAGGTCTAGCTACCAACTATCACCATATGAAGTTGTTATACTCTTATTGACATATATCCTATGTTGTGAATTATGTCCTCTTGTTTTATTTATTTTATAACTGAAGTTTGTGCCACTTAATCTTCTTCACCTCTGTAATCTGTATCTGAGTCTGTTTTTGTTTTGCTTTATTTGTTCATTTGTTTTTTTAAGTTCCACATGTAAGTAAAGTCATATGATGTTTGCCTGTCTCTCTCTGACTCATTTCACTTAGCATAATGCCCTCTAGGTTCATCCATGTTATTACAAATGACAAGATTTCATTCTTTTTTATGTCTGAGTAATATTCCATTGTATATACATATCACATCTTTATCTGTTTCTCTACTAATGGACATTTAGGTTGCTTCCATATCTTGTCAGTCATAAATATGCTGCAATAAATGTAGGGGTGCATATGTATTTTCAAATTAGTACAGGAATATTTTCTTCAGTGAAATAAAATATGATTACTCACATATACATCAAATAATACTGTTACTGATGGTTTTTATAGCTTTGGTTTTGATTTTCTCACCAAAGAATGCAATAGCTTGACTTTTTATTTGCTTATCAACTTGAAATAATGATTTCAGTCCACATTAGGTTACTTATTTTCTGGTATATCTTTTTTAAATTAACACATGAAATGGTTGACTTTAAGAAAAAAGGATTTGAAGATAATGTATTTAAAATTTTAAATTTATACTATTGAATTTTATATATTTCACTTTTGTATTTATTGATGATAGATTAATATATAATAGGCTAGTGATAAATTTCCATAGTTCTTAGAAAAATCCCATAAATCATGAGATAATAGTACTTAGTCAATTTCAATATATAGATGCTTGCTTAAATGACTTTTATTGCTATTTTATGAAAATATAATTATACACATAAAAAGCTAGGAAAATAGCTTGCATGAGATTACAAAGCAAAAGCACACTAGCATAATCAGCATTATAAATTACTATAATGTACGTATATATCAAAGCAATGGATATTACATAGAAAATCTCATTTAAAGTATAGTAACACTGGTACTATGCAATTCAGAACTCTGGAGAACATAATATGAAATAGGAAAGTAAGTTTTAATTTTCAAATTTACCATTTTTTTAATGGATGGGATTTTCTTTCAGACTGGAACAAATGCTTGTGGTTAAATACAGGTCTGAATTTCAGTTTTTGTGCTCTGGTTTAATTATCCTTCATGTTTGCTTCCCTGCTTATTTAGGGTGATCAATGCTTGTCATTTATAGGTTGTTAAATCTTTCCATTTTTACTCTTATATAATTGATTATAGACAATATAGTAACCATAAAATTCTTTGAAACTTTAGAAAAGTCTTACAGATTTGCTTTTTAACCACAATTTTCTTCTTCACTGCTTTGAAAAGAATATAAACAAGCAATTGAACAAAATAAATGATTTCATTTTTTTCAATTGACTTTCCAGATATCAATGCCTTGAGGTACCTCTTTATTGTGTAGAGGCTCAAAAGATTTAATCACTGAAGAAATATTTATAGAGTTTCTATTGGCAGCAAGATTATAAAAGTGCAATAGGGGTCCAGAATAAGTGCAAAATTTGGTCCCTGAATTCAAAGACTGTGTATTTTAAGGCCATAATTCTCAACCATGGCTGAGTATCAGAATTGTAGGTTTGATTTAATCTATTTAAGATTAGAAAAATGCTGAGAAAATGAAAGATTTAAAAATTAGATGTGTTGAATCAGGATGGAGGTATAGAGTAGATTGATGTATGAGTATATATATATATATTATATATAGTTTATGTACTTATATATATTCTCAAAATTTATATTAAGGAGAACTCAAAGGTAATTTTGAGATTTGGCTAAAATAATAGAGAATCTGGAAAGTAGATGTTAAGATTACATAATAATGAGAGTAGTTCAATTCTGCAGTAGTTCTGTTCTTCCCTAGATCTCTCACTTAGGCGGTAGCCGAACTGAGTTGCCATAACAAAATTGTACAGACTGGGTAGCATAAACAACATAAATTTATTTCTCACAGTTCTGGAGCTGAGAAATCACAGATCAAAGCACTATCATATTAATGTACTGGTGAGAAACTTCTTCCTGGTTCAGAGCTAATGGCTTCTCCCTGTGTCTTGAAATGGTGGAAAGGGTGAGGGATCTATGTTGGGTCTCTTAAAAGAACATTAATCTCATTCACGAAGTTTCCACTCTCATGATTTAATCACTTCCCAAAGGCCCAATCTCCTTATACCATTTGGGGAATATTAGGATTGCAATACATGAATTGGGAAGGGGACACAAATATTCAGATCATAGGAGTTCGTAACCCTAAATCTAACATCAGCATATTTCAGTTTTCTTATATATAATATGGGACTAAGAGTAGTGCATCTGAAAATATTGTGTAAAGGATGAAATTTGGTAATTTATATAAATTATCTAGCATAACACTTGACATTTTTAAGTGCTCAATAAATATTTATTGGGTTTGATGTTAGTGTAGTGAAAAGATCCATCAAAGTGATGAGAGAATATTAAAGTCTTGTTTATACAGAAACGCTGTCTGAAAAGATGATTATAAAGCTGTATATTGAAAGAAATTGAGACTAGAAGATTTTGCTTCCATTTAGAAGAAAGAGGAAAAAAACATAAACAAAGATATATTAACTAGAAGGGTCACATATATGCTAATTTAGAAAATATTCTAAGTTAAAGCAATTTCAGGTTGCAGAATAACACATAACAAACTATTCTCAAGGTTATATTCCCTGGTAATTTTCGTATCATTAGGCAAACAATTCTTGATTATAGTAGACAGGGAAGAGTCATGCTTTCTAGGTACCTATGTAGAACAACACGTGGAAAAGTTGTTTATTTCAGATTTTATGGAGATTTAAAAAAATTTTTTTGAAAATATACTTTACTATGATATATTTACAGTTTGACATACATGAATATAAAAATAATTGCAGGGGCACCTGGGCAGCTCAGTGGGTTAAAGCCTCTGCTTTTGGCTCAGGTCATGATCTCAGGGTCCTGGGATCGAAGCCTGCATCGGGCTCTCTGCTTAGCAGGAAATTGCTTCCTCCTCTCTCTCTGCCTGCCTCTCTGCCTACTTGTGATCTCTCTGTCTGTCAAATAGATAAAAAATCTTTAAAAAAATGCAAATAAGAAATATGCCTTGGGTTTTTGCAATTACTTCCAATTATTCTTGTCCAGTGAAGGGATTCATTTCTGTTCTGATCTGGTCTCCAAGATTTGTTCTGCTTGTGATGAATCTTTCTTTTATGTGCTTCCCCCCCATCCCCAACCCCACCCCGCCTGCTTGCCTACCTTATGCACACTGGATATCTTACTATTATATCTTAGGTTATCAGTCATTACTTTTGGGTCATAATCTTTTGCAAAATATTTTGTAACTCTAATCATTATTAGTTGATCTCTACAGAAGTTTGGCTTTTCCACATTTTATCCTACAGCATGTCAACTCTCTGCTTCAGTGTTAACTAGAATCATGGCCTCAGTTTTATATTTGACATTTTCATTCTCTAGCTAATGTGCACTGCCCTAAGAGCGAGGTGTGTATTTAATGGCAGCCTGTGGTGATACAGGGAGTTTTATCACACATGTATATCACACAGCGACTTCGTTGTTGGGATTCAAGTACTACACCCTCTTCCTTTGTGCAGGTCATGAGGCTTTCCCTGCAGCTTGCTCCCTTTGGCAGCTGTAGAAATGTGGTATGATTATGTCAAGTAATTTTATTTGATTTGACAGCTATTAAAGAAATATTATTCTTCAGCTAAATGACTGATGGTCAGAGTATATATTATGTTTCTTCCTTCTTTCCTGCCATTCCTTCTCTCTACCCTCCCCCTTCCTTCTCCTTCCTACCCCCCTCCCCTTTATTCTCATTCTCATTCTTCTCTCCTCTCACTCCTTTTTGTTTCCTTCCTTCTGTCTCTTCCTCTCTTGACTCTGAGTACATTTTCCTTATTTTTGGGTCCAGGTTCAATAGCTTCATAGTAAATATCTTGATTGCAATCAATCTGTGTGAGTATCAGTTAGAGGGAAGCTATTTTTAAAAGAAGTACACATGGGATGAATATAGGTAAAGCCAGAAACATGCAAGGTATATTTTTTGAGCACTGCTATGTGAATATTGGTAAGTCATTAGGCACTATGATATTTTAAAGATAGAAGAATATTTTTTCTTTTTTGTTTTATTTATTTATTTATTTTTATTATATACAGTTAGCCAACATGCAGTATATCATTAGTGGTTTTTTTAGTTTTTTTTTTATTGTTACTTAAATTTTTTTTTCAGTGTTCCAAGATTCATTGTCCATTCCCCACACCCAGTGCTCCATGCAATAGGTGCCCTCAGTACCCACCACCAGGCTCTCCCATCCCCCACCCCCTTCTCTCCAAGTCCCTCAGTTTGTTTCTGTGTCCAAAGTCTCTCTTGTTTTGTTTCTCTCCCTGAATTGCCCTACTTCCTATTTCCCTTCTTTCTCCTACTGTCTTCTATATTACTCCTTATGCACTGCACATACGTGAAACCATGTGATACTTGACTTTCTCTACTTGGCTTATTTCACTCAGCATAATCTCTTCCAATCCAGTCCATGTTGCTACAAAAGTTGGATATTCATCCTTTCTGAGGGAGGCATAGTATTCCACATGAAAAAATATTCAGCGTCACTAGCTATCAGGAAAATTCAAATCAAAACCACACTGAGATACCACCTTACACCACTCACAATGGCCAAAATTAACAAGTCAGGAAACAACAAGTGTTGGAGAGGCTGTGGAGAAAGGGGAACTCTCTTACACTGTTGGTGGGAATGCAAGCTGGTGCAGCCACTTTGGAAATCAGTGTGGAGATTCCTTAAAAAATTAAAAATAGAGCTACCCTATGACCCTTCAATTGCACTACTCGGTATTTACCCCAAAGATACAGATGTAGTGAAAAGAAGGGGCATATGTATCATTAGTTTTTGATGTAGTGTTCAATGATTCATTGTGTATAACACCCAGTGCTTGTCACAGCTATAGATAGAGAAGGGGGTTTCCTGATCAAATGTTGCTGATACAATCACGTTTAGAAAAAAAGTAAAAAAAAAAAAATGAATGCTCAGTTCTGTAAAAGACAAAAAGGAAATGTTAAAGGATTAAAATGTAATTTTATAAACATATGGAAATGAGAAAGAAATGTTGGGACATATATTAAATCAGGATGAAATATTTCTATCATAAAGTTGATATAAAGAATGAAACAATCTTCAAATCAAAATATTCTACACAAAAGATAAAGAATGCATTAAAAATTGGGGGAATGAACATACAAAATAGAAAACTCCAAAGTTAAAAGTTGGAAAAAACAGTAAATAAGCTATTCTTTTTTTTAAAAAAAGATTATTTATTTATTTTACAGAGGAAGAGCACACAAGCAAGAGTTGGGGCAGAGGGAGAGGGAGAGAGAATCTCAAGCCAACTCCCCTGCTGATCATGTGGGGCTTGATCTCAAGACCCTGAGATCATGACCTGACTCAAAATCAAGAGTTGGATTGAGATTTAACTGACTGAGCCACCCAGGTGCCCTACCAAACAATTCTTAAAGAGTAAATCTTAATAGTTACCACATACATAAAAACCCTTTAGTAGTATCTGTAGTAGATGTTAAAAATCTGATAATTACATCTTAAGAGTACAATAGCACTCTTATAGTCATCCTCAGTTTCTGCTGCTGAGAAAGGGAGGAGACATGGCTATTGACTTGTTTATTTTATTTATTTTTTAACGATTTTGTTTATTAGAGAGAGAGAGTGAGAGAAACATGAGGGGGGGAGAGGCAGAGGGAGAAGCAGACTCCCCAGTGAACAGGGAGCCTGATGTGGGGCTCAATCCCAGGACCTGTGACCATGATCCAAGCCAAAGGCAGGTGCTTCACCAACCAGGTCACCAAGGCACCCCATGACTGTTGACTTATTTTAAATGTTGTTATCTTTTCATTTAAGCCTCAGATCTTTCAGCTTTCCTTCTTTCCTTTGCATATATGCTTTCACATATTTCTAGCCTTTTTTCTTCAGATTTACCAGTTTAATTAACTTTCTTTCTTGGGGGCTTTTTATCTTGACCTTCTTCTTTGTTACTCTTTATCTGTCCTTATTCCTACTTGAATTTGTGATTGATAAGGAAGGCAGCATAATGTAGGTTTAAAGCACAGCCTCTGGAATAAGCCTACATGGTTTCAAATCCTAGTTCTACTAATTAGGGGCCAAGAGAAACTAAGGAGATTACTTAACATCTTAATATCTGCTGCTGTAACCTGAGAGGAATTTAGTAGATTCTCTTCAGTAGATTCATAGGTTTGTTATATGGATCAAATCTGTCAATATTTTTGAATTACTTAGAGTAGTGTCTGACATATAATTACTATATAAATAAGGATTAAAATACATTTTTTATATTTTGTATATAGATTACACGGTTCTTTTTCTCTTTTAATGCTTACAATGTTTTGTAAAGCAAAAGTGTTTATTCTTTACATAGCATATTTTGGTCATTCTTTTTTTTTCTTAATTTCTAAATTTTTATACTAATTTAATATTCTTTGGGGGCATCTGGGTGGCTCAGTGGTTTAAGCATCTGCCTTTGGCTAAGGTAATGATCCTGGAGTTCCCGTGATCAAGCCCCGTGTGGGGTTCCCTGCTTGGCAGGAAGCCTGCTTTTCCCTTTCTCACTCCCCTTGCTTGTGTTCCCTGTCTAGCTGAGTTTCTCTCTGTCAAATAAATAAATAAATCTTGAAAAAAAAATTCTTTTGACCAAAGTGTTATATAGTTTTAACACATATCCATTATATGTTAAAACATTATATATTATATTTAAATATTCCATATATAATTTATTTTCAGTAACAGCTTTATTGAAATATAATCTTTATAAAATTAACCCCTTTAAAAGTGGCTAGTTTATCAGTTCTTATTATTTTCTGAAAATTATGCAGCCATAATGGTTATTAAAGTTTAGAACATTTTCATCACTCCAAAAAGGACTACATATTTATTATCATTCAATTCCTATCACTCCATCCTCTCAGCTCCTGGTAACCATTAACCTATTTTCTATTTCTATGGATTTGGCCATTCTGGACATTTCATATAAATAGACTCATACAATTTGTATCTATTTGATTTTGTTTTTTTTTTAATTTATCATTATGTTTTCAACATTCACTCATTCTGTAGTATATATCAGTACTTTATTCCTTTGTATTTCCAAATAATTTTCTATTATATATAGATATATCACTTTGTGTTTATCCATTCATCAACTGATAGGTATTTGAGTTGTTTTCACTTTTGGGTTAATGTGAGAAATGCTACTAAAACCTTTACGTACAATGTGTGTTTAGATTTTTTGTTGTTGCTCTTTTGGGTATATGCCTATGAATCAAATTGTTAGACATATGAGACTCTGTTTAAGGAAGTTTAACTCTTCCTTAAAGTTCAAATTTTTAAGTTTTTGAGTGACTGCCAAACTGTTATTATAAGTAGGTATTCCATTTAATATTCTCATCAACAATGTTTGAAGGTTCCAACTTTGTCACAACTCTTCAACTATTGTCGCTGTCTTTTTTATTTTAGTTTTTCTAGTACATGTGAAATGATATTTCATAATGGCTTTTATTTGCCTTTCCCTAATGACTAATGATGCTAATTATCCTTATATATGCTTACTGCTCATACGTAATTCTTTTTTGATAGATATCTATTCAAATTCTTTGCTCATTGTTTTGATTGAATTGTCCTTTTATTGTTAAATTGTTATATATGTGGGGGCACCTGGGTGGCTCAATTGGTTAAGCGACTGCTTTCAGCTCAGGTCATAATCCTGGAGTCCTGGGTTCGAGCCCCACATTGGGCTCCCTGCTCAGTGGGAAGCCTGCTTCTCCCTCTCTCACTCCCTCTCTGGCTGTGTTTCTCTCTGTCAAATAAATAAAATCTTTTAAAAAATTGTTATATATGTATATGTATATGTATATATATAATTTTTTTTTTCTGGATGCAAACCTTTATAAAGTAAATGATTTGCGAATATTTTCTCCCATTCTGTTGGGAGATCTTTTCACTTTCTTGATAGTATCCTTTGTGAAGCACAGGTGTTTAATTTTGATGAAGTAGAATTTATCTATTTTTCTCTAACTTCCTATGGTTAGTTACTGAAATCTTTGCTCAATTTAGTGATGAGATAATGATTGAACAGATATTTAATTAAACGTGTGGAATCAATTAGTCTTCCAGATTTGGTCAAGGTGCTCTCTTTCTGTTTTGTGTTATGCTCTCAATGCTCCCATAAACAGTTACAAGTATTTTTCAGCCTTCACTTTTAGTCTGTGCAGGGCCTCAAAGCCAATCAGAAATGAGAGATTAGACATTCTCTTCCTAATTCTAAAATGTAAAAAAAAAAGAAAAAAAAATCACCGCTTTTGGGCGTGTCCACAGTCTCACACATTTTTATGGCCTTCTGGAGTCCCAGAAGTAGGCAGATCTTCTCAGATGCCCTTATTGACATTTTTAAGTTTTTGTTTGTTGGTTGGTTTGGTTTGGTTGGTGCACCTATTGTTATCTCTAATCGTTATCTCCATCCTAATAAGCTGTAATGTTAAATAATCACTGTTGTTTCCTTTCAATTAAAGGCCTTAGGGATAGGGCTGTTTACACAGACTGAGCTCAAAGCCTTGCTCAAGTAAAAAGAAGTCACAAAAATGGAAGTTTTCAGGGGACTCCTAGATAGGTCAAATGGGGACGGGTGTCTGGAGATGGGAACTTGGAGGAGTTCCAAGCCTTTTCTTCCCCCTCCAGTGTGTGCTAGGATGATGGTTTACACAGCAGGCAGAATTACAAAGCTGATGGTTCAAGGCATCCATACATCTGTGAGAGAGGGATGCCGCAAATCTCTTTGTTCTTACTAAGATTCAGCAATTTTTTGGAGTAAATACTCTATAGATTGGCGCAAACACTTTTTAGCAATTTCGAGAGTTCTGAAAAGTTAATTTTAACAATTGCTGCAGTGTATTCATTGCCTTTATGGAAGAAAGATTTCCTAGTCTTTGCTGTTCCAGAGGTGCTTCTTGGTTTGATTTTGCTAGTGTGAGATTTTTTTCTTTCCTTTTTCCAAAATGGTCATACATTTGTCTCCATAGATTTAAAATAGTATGGATATTTTCTTCTAATATAGTGATTGTTTCTGGGGTTTAAAAAATCATATTTTATCAGTTTGGCTATAAATTTTATCCCTTATTTCTGGGTAAATATAAAACTTAAAGGATATAAAAATTAATAGACAATTATTAGTGTAAGGAATATAATTAGGAGTTGTTTATTTTAGCAACAAACAAGAAAAGAAAGATGTTTTACAGCTTTATTAATTAAAAAGGTATAGCCATTCCCTCATCTTCAAGAGTTATGCTCCAAGACCCCCAGGGGATGCCTGAATGCCTGAAACTCTGTGTAGTATAAAGCTATATATATATATATATATATATATATATATATATATATATATATATTATGTTTTTTCCTATACATACATACCTATGATAGAATTTAATTTATAAATTAGGCATAGCAAGTGCTTAACAATAATAATAATAAAATAGAAAAGTTATAATATACTGTAATAAAAGCTATGTGAATGTGGTCTCTCTCAAGATCTCTTATTGTATTGTACTCATGCTACTTCTTGAAATGATGTGAGAAGATAAAATACCTCTATGATGAGATGAAGAAAGTGAATGATGTAGACATTGTGATTTAGCGTGAAGCTCCTATTGACCTCCTGATGAAATATCAGAAAGATAATCATCTACTTCCAGCCTGTGGTTGATTGACCATGGCTAACTGGAACTGGGGAAAACAGAACCATGGATAAGGGGAGACTGCTGTAAATTAAATTAGAAAAAAATGCTGAAATTGAGTTACTTTACATGTAAACTCATATAATTCAAATAAATACTAAAAAAGCTATATGTATGACGGAAGTTATACTTTTTTAAACAAAATTTGTCTTGATAATGTGGTAATTACAGGTCTTCTAACTCTATAAGACTAACAATGATTATTTTGATCATTTAAAAGAAGTATTTTAGTCCATTTACTTTGTTTCTGAGTACACTTAAAAAAAATGAATTGTTAAAATACATTTTAAATACAAAGATCTCATTTAATTGTATTTTATTTTGTTTCCATAGGACTTTGGAGATGATGGGTCCTTGTATATTACTAAGGTTACTACAACTCACATGGGCAATTACACCTGCTATGCAGATGGCTATGAACAAGTGTTTCAGACTCACATCTTCCAAGTAAATGGTAAGAAATATAGTGTTGATATCATTGCTTTATGTTTCACTATATATTAAAAGAATATCACAGTTGATTTGGAAGGCAAGTTTTCAATTTTTTTTTTTTACTTTGGCAAGGTCTCAGTTTTGTTTTTTGTTTTGAGACTTATTGTTAACATAAAACCTTTTTCAATTTAAAAAACAGGTGGTTGAGTGCATAAAAGCCATAAATTTTACCACTTTTATCTTTGTGAAATGGTACAGAATAAGTCATTCTAATTGGAAAATTAAAGCATAAAAATTTAAATTACTATATGAAATTTAAATATCAACAATTAGGCAACCATATAAATTTTAGAAACTGAAAAAGTAAGCATCTTGAAATTTTAATCAAATTCTCTTATTGATCTTATTAATGATATAAAAAACTGTTATTTATGTACAGCAATATACTCTTAACCACTAATTTAATGGCTGTGAACATTGGCCATGTTCTTTTTTCTTAATTCTTTTAAGATATTCTTTTTTTCTTAAGATTTTTATTTTATTTATTTTACTTTATTTTATTTCTTTACTCATTTGAGAGAGAGGGAGAGACTGAGAGAGAATGTGCGTGCACATGCATGTGGTTGGGGGAGGGGCAGAGGGAGGGACAGGGAGAAGCTGACTCCTGGCGAAGAGGGAGTTGGACTCAGGCTCAATCCCAGGACCTAGAGATCATAACATGAGCTAAAAGCAGGTGCTTAACCAACTAGACCACCCAGGCGCCCCTAATATTATTCTTATAATCAGAGGGCTTTTTCCTTTTTCTGACTTAATTCAAATTTTAGCTATTTAGTTCAATTAATGATAAATGATTGTACATATGACTTCCATATTGATATACATATATATTAATTGATATGTATAAATTTATGATTTACTAAAGGAAACAGAAACTTACTTGGCTTGCCATAGGAAAGCAAGATGGCTTGTGTGGCCTATATAAATTAAGAGGGGACTGACAGAATGAGCTTGGTGATGTAGCCCAGAGTCAGACCACTTGGATCCCAGGAGATCTAATTAAATATTTGGATTCCCATTCTAAGCGTAATGTGGGAAGCCATCAAAGTATTTAGTGTATTAAGTGGCATATTCTGATTTGTTTTAAAATGACTGAAGTATTGAGTCTGTTAACAAAAATATTTTAATAGTCTAGGGAAGAGATAATATAGTGTTAATAATGAAGAGTAAGGAATAGTTAAATTTAGAATATTTATTCAAAGTAGATCGGATGATATTACCGAGGAATGGCATGTAAATATAAGAGAATTTTTTTTTAAAATAAACCCACAAAATTTGTAGCATTTAGATACATCCCTATGACATTAACTGGATATGGAAGAAGCACATTTTGGAGACTGAATGAAATATATATATATATATATATATATATTTGAGATATATATTTGAGATATATATTTGAGATATATTTGAGATATATATATTTGAGATATATATATATTTGAGATTATAATGAAATATATATATATATTTGGACAAGTTAACTTCAACATAATTTCTAGATGGAAATCAAGTATGCAATTTAGTATGTAAGTCTGGAAATCAGAGGAGAATGACAACCTAAAGTTGTATATTTAGGTAATATCAATGTGTATAAATTGTATTTAAAACTATAAGTTTGATCTTGATGAGGTCACCTTAGGAATGAGTATAAATAATCATATAGAAGATTGAGCCTTGGAGCTGAGGTTTAACAAGTGGAGAAAAGAAGACTTAGAATGAGCACCTTGAGATGTAAAGTGTGTCCTGAGAAATCAATTAAAAAACATTGAAAAAAGGTTGAGAAGATTAGAGAGTTTATGGTTTGACTGTTGGGGGCACTCAACAGAAACAGATCTAGGTCTTGGTTTCTAATGCAAACCCAGTTGTAATTAGCCACGGGTCAAGGCTTGGTAGCAAACTTCCAAGGATACTAGTGAAGAGAGCAAAAAAGATACAAAGGAGGTGGTCTCAGATGTTTGGAGTTGGACTTTGGATACAGCAATTGTACCTGAGGATACACAATCTTGAGAGGACAGAACAAGTCTGTATGTTCTCTGTCTAAATGCAGCATCCTGGGGAAATGGGTTGTTGCTGCCAATCTGGTTCTTACTTCGCTCTTTGTTGTGATTGTTTATGAACTAATGGCCTTTTGACAAGACTAATGCTTTCAGCTATTTATTTGTTTGTTTTGTGAGAGATTCTCCAGTTTCCTTTTGGTTAACAATTAGTTCTGTCTTTTATATTCTCTCCCAGTTCTAGTTCTCTCAGTCTGAGGACCAGCTAGTTGAGTTCTTAGTAGTTTGCAGAGTAGTTCATGGTTCATGTTCTAAAGCATTAGAATCACATGAAAAAATTATCAAAAATGTAGGACTCTGAACTCTACCAACGCTTTCTGGAAATTGATTTGAAATCTGCACTTTGGCAAGCTTTCTAGGTAATTATGATATTTGGTAAAGCAAAGGAACTGTTCCAAATAACTGTTCTTTAGGAGTTTCTGCTCCCCATTCATGACTGAAACAGGCTTCTTGCATAACTTACTCATTTCATGTTCCCGCTGGGAAGCCCAGTAAGAAGGCTTTGAGCAAAATTGCAGGCTTTCATGCTACAAGATGTGCCCTGAACAGCACTGGAGAAATGCAGCTTCTCTATTTCATCTCCTCCTTGTGAATGAACTGCTTCTTCTCTGATCTCAAGGTTGTTCTGAATATGGAATGTGGGAATGTGGGAACCATGAGGTCTTAGCAACAAAGCCATGACCATTGGTCTCAACATTATGAATTAATCTAGAGGACTTCAATACATGCATTGACTGCCACTGAGATCTAATGCTTTCTCTCTTCCTGAAACAGATCCCTGAACCTGGGAGAAAAACCCTTCACTTTCTATCACCTCCTACTACATTTAATCTGCTTCAAAATCCTTTCTATATATTTTTTTATGAAGGCATGGGGCTTGCAAAGAGGGAAAATGATAATATTACTGCTGAACATTGATTGAGACTGAACAGAGAACTGCAGCAGTTAGAGAGTGATGCGGAGTTAAAGGGGAGGAAGGGTTATAAAAATTGCAGATACGATACTCTTTTATGCTGATGTGAATAATCTGGTAAAGAGGAAATGCAGATCATTTAAGAAGAAAAAAAGGGAAAATTGCAGTAGTCAAGTTTGTAAAAAGCTGATGTACTTAGTACACACATGGAAGGATTGGTTTTGGAAGATGAATAGTTAATCTGTTGAAACAGGGAGCAAGACAGACTGTTCCGGACAGATGCTCAGGGTGGGAGCATGAGGAAATAATCCTCTTTGCATTGCTTAGATTTCTTCAGTGCAGTCAGGAATAAAAGCTATTGAAAGTGAAGAGTTTCGGGGCACCTGGATGGTGCAGTTGGTTAAGAGACTGCTTTCGGCTCAGGTCATGATCCTGGAGACTTGGGATCGAGCCCCATATCCAACTTCCTGCTCTGCGGGAAGCCTGCTTCTCCCTCTCCCAGTCCCTCTGCTTGTGTTCCCTCTCTAGCTGTGTTTCTCGCTGTCAAATAAATAAAATCTTAAAAAAAAAAAAAAGAAAGAAAGTGAAGAGTTTGTAAGAGCTTGTTTGAGCAGAAGACGAGAGATAAAATAATTATCTTGCAGATCAGGAGGGTGATAGAAATAGCAGCCATCAGTTGGTATGTCAGATAGATCTTTGGATGTCCTCGAGGTGATATATATACTGGTATGTTTTCCTTCAGTTGTGGTTGGCTGTGCATTTGCAATCATAGAAAGAAGAGATTTGGGTTTAACCAGCGTTTTTATTTTATCAGTTGAGTAAGTGGGAGAGAGACAGGCATGAGAAAAATAAACAAGTTTATAAGAGATTGATTATAATGATGGACCACAGAAGAAGTGGTAGGGTAAGGAAAGGGGTAGGTAAGGAAAGCAGTGAGACCATGAGGAATGTGAAATAAAGTAAAATATTGACTGGTGTTTCCAAGTTGATCAAGTACTACTGGAATGAGGTACTAGAGAGAACAAAATGCAGTACCTTTACTCAAACCATTTTCTTAAGGTATCTGGCAATTTCTCTTTATTAGAAACACTTTTAATTAGATCAAGTTTAGGGATGCCTAGGTGGCTCAGTAGGTTAAGTGTCTGCCTTTGGCTCAGGTCACGATCCCAGGGTCCTGGGAACAAGTCCTGTATGGGGCTTCTTGCTCAGCAGGGAGTCTGGTTCTCCCTCTGTCTGCTGCTCCCCTGCTAGTGCTCTCTCTCTCTCTCTCTCTCTCTCTCTGACAAATAAATAAACAAAATATTTTTAAAAATTAGGTCAAGTTTATACAAAAGAATGCATTAACCACTAAGGTTTGATAGGTGTTCAGAGAGCCAGATATTCTAAATAGAACTTGCCAGTTCTATTCTTAGTTGAAAAGGAGAAATGAAGTGAAGAATAACATTAATTCATCAACATCAACCACTATGGATTAAAACCTATTCATAAAAACTATTGCATTTTTATCAAGGAGGGAAAATAATATGTACATTTTAAGGATCATCTTTAATATTTAAGCCTATTTGAAGAAGTTAGAAATCTAAATAGAAAATAAATGTATATCAGTAAGAGACTACCTTTGGGCACGATAACAGAGACCCCAAATGACAGGGGCTTCAAGAAGATACTGTTGTTTTCTGATGCATAAAAGAAGCCCAGATGAGACGCTTCGGAAGGCAACTCCATCATGTCATCACTATCCTTTGCTTCTACTATCGTTAGAACATGGTTTCCATTCTCTATGTCAGCCCATGTTTTCCAAATGACAGTGGAAATTTAAATCATCATGTTCATATCTCAACAAGGAAAAAGCAAGAAAGAGGAAGGAAAAATAACACGTGTCACTTGAAGGAACACTTTTGAAATAACTTTAATAGAAGGACCAATAGTAACTTCCATTGACCCCATCTAAATGCAGAGATTAAAGTATATTTCTTTGACCTTGTTGTTTTGTCATCCACAACAATTAAGGGTTCAATTATTTACAAGAAGGAATAAATATTGAGTAGATAAGTGGCCATATTTGTTACAAAAATGTTTGGTTATCAAAACATTTTGCAAAGCAGTCATAGAACACTGACACTTTATAAAATTACTTAGAAATGGTAGGATTAGGGTCACCTGGGTGGCTCAGAAGGTTAAGCCTCTGCCATTGGCTCAGGTCCTGATCTCAGGGTCCTGGGATCAAGGCCCACATAGGCTCTCTGCTCTTCAGGGAGCCTGCTTCCTCCTCTCTCTCTGCCTGCCTCTCTGCCTATTTGCAATCTCTCTGTTTGTCAAATAAATAAATAAAATCTTTGAAAAAAAAAAGGAATGGTAGGATTAGCTCTAAAGCAGCAACAGAACAAGTGGTTTGCTAAATGAGTGTTTCTTCTTTTTTTGATGTTTTCCTTTCCTTTGGTTTTACAGTGTTTGATGTTTACAATAATAACTTTAAATGTATATTTTGTGTATAAATAAGTAGAATAAACTTGAGATTACTCAAAATATTGTTATACACTAATAGCAGAGGAATAGTTAGGAATGAGCTGTGACACTGGAAAAATACAACGAAAATGAAAGAAAATGCAAGAAAATGCAAATTAGATTAGCTAAATGGTACATTTACAGACTGAAAAAATCTCTAAACTGGATTGACTCATTTTCTCTTCTTCATCTACTTTTCAGAAAAAGTTAAAAAGGCCTTTAGAAAATTAAGTTTTCATAGAAAACTTAGCATATTTATCTGAACAATTTTTCAATTAGTAATAATAATAAAATATATTGATTACCATAAAAAGCTCTGAAAATACCACGTTATTGGAATTTTTGAAAGTAAAGTGTTTTTGAAGTGAAAATTCTATTTAAATATCCCAGGGTGCAAGCCAAATAAGTCTATCAATAGCCCTGTTTCTTTTCAAACAATGCAAAATTAAATTATTGAAATATAAGAGTACTTCTGTGTCCTTGTCAGAAGAAACATTATGTATAAATCAAAGGAGCTTGACTCTTCCAGTGGAATTCATTTCATGCTTTTCCTTTTCTTTTTACATAAAGCAAATCGTCTTTAGATCTTCAGCTTATGATACAGAATGTTTGAAATTTTAAAAGTCATTCAGTGTTTACAGTACCCTCTGGGCAGAAAGCTTGTCCATATTCACAATAGACCCATAATGTATGCTGTAATTTCTCTCTCGTTCATATTGTTTAAAACCTCACACATAATATCAAGTGGATTTTTTTTCCTGCTCATGTCAGAAATGTGTGCACAAAATTGCTGGTTCTATAGAACACCTCATTTTTCTCCTTCGAAGTTTGAAAACATATACAAGAAGACACTAGAGCCAGATGTGGAGGTATGGAAACATCACCTTCTTTACTGACAAAGCTGTTTAGAGAAAGTGATTTAAGTCTGGGCAACAATGACTTGCTTTATCCTGCATCATAGACTTGAACTTCCTTCTCTAGTCACAGGCAGGCTTCCCGGCCAAGCTTTCTATACAGCAAAGTGCAGATGGGAATAAAACCTCGCTGCAATCTGTAAGATCCAGAAAGCAAGTGGTGAGACGCCTACCTTCCCCTTCTCACTCCTTCACCCTTGATGAGTAGGGGAATAATGAGAGAAAGAAAAACCTTGAAGGTTCCTCTGGCTCAGAGATTCTCTGTGGTTCTTGGGCCAACAGCATCACTGACTTGTTTTCAAGGTAAATTCTCAGGTTGCACCCACAACTACTGAATCAGAAACTCTGTGCATGAAGTAGAGTGATCTGTGTTTTAACAAACTCTCCTCGTGAAACTTGGTCAGAATGTTATTCCTTAGAGACCCGAGAAGTGGGAGTATGTGTTCCTTCCTCATACACTCCAGCTTTCTTCTCTTAATTTTGACTTGAAACTAAGTCCACAGTGATCTTGGGAACTGGCTGTCTCTTAAGGGGAGGGATAAGCCATATATCTAATCAGCCATCCCTCTCCTGAGGCCTGGCAGCAGTACTGGTGTTGATGTCTTGCCCCAAAGCCCCCCCAGGCCTCCCAACTCTGGTGGACATCCCCTAATGGTGTGAGGCTACAGGAACCTGTCTCAAACCACTCTTTCTAAGAATTTTATTTGACACAGGAAGCTTTATCAGCTGGACTCAAGGCAACCTAAATGTGCCAGGGATTTAGTGTTTTACACAGACAGTCTTTAACCAGTGAGGGACACAAGTTAAAAAGCAAGAATCATTGTTTCCCACTCAGAGAGAAGATTCTGATGTACATTCCATCTGATTCTTCCTTCTTTCTTTTTTCCCTCTCTCCCTCCTTCCATTCCTCCTTCCCTCTCTCCCTTTCTTTTCTTTTTCTTCCTTCCTTCCTTCCTTCCTTCCTTCCTCCCTCCCTCCCTCCCTCCCATCCTCCCTTCCTTCCTTCCTTCCTTTCTTCCTTCCTTCCTCTTTCTTTCTTTCTCTTTCTTCTTTTCTTCTTTCTTTCATTGCTATTTTTCTTTTCTCCATCTTACTTTCCTAGTCTTCAAGTTGTGCTTCCTGGGATCACATCCCAAATCAGCAACATGAACCTAAGTTCTTTTCCTCAGAGCTGCTTTGAGGGACATTCACATTTAGGAAGGTCCTTACCTTAATAATAATTGTTGCCTTTTGGTAGCTCCTCCTGCAAGCTACTGGTAGGCACCATATGTTTGCTTCCAGAGGCTTTGAAATATGATTGGACATTATATTAATTCATAAACTCCAGAGTCTAAAAATTCTGTCTCTATTATTCCCCATGCTAAATTATGTGCAGTTATATTGTTCAATAGAACTGTTCAGAGCTTCTGAAATTATATTAAATCTTGACATCAAAATACACAATTCTGTAATAGCAAAAGCATATAGATTATTGAACTTTAACATATAATCTAATTATTAAATTCTCACTTAAAATTTCAAAGAAATTAGTCGAAAGAAATTAATATATAAAAGTAAAGTATTCTGCCTTGCAACATAAAACCTGAAGAAAGTTCAAATGTTTTAATTATAAGTTCAAGAATCAAATTTTTCCCCTAGCTCTCACTTTATTCCCTTTCAGTGAAAGACGTTCTTGAAAAGTTTATGGCTTTGATATAACTTCAGCATCTTTTTTTATATTTTATTTATTTATTTGACAGAGAGAAACACAGATCGAGGGGGAACACAAACAAGGGCAGTGAGAGAGGAAGAAGCAGGCTTCCTGCTGAGCAGGTAGCCTGATTTGGGGCTCAATTTCAGGACCTGGGATTGTCACCTGAGCTGAAGGCAGATGTTTAACAACTGAGCCACCTAGGCACTCCTAACTTTGACATCTTTATCATAGGCTAATTCTCATTATATTTGAGTGTACCATCTTGCTATTTGTTTTCAAATGGTCACACCTGTTTTTTACTATTTCCTTGTATTTTGCCTTCTGTTGGATTGCATAAATTTTAGAATTCTATTTTATTTTCTATATTGGCTTGTTAGGTATATTCTTTTGCTTATTATTTTTAAGTGTAGTTGTAAGCTATATTTACAACATGCAACTTTAACCTATTGTCATGTATCTTCAAATAATATTTTATTACTTCACATTTAAAATAAGAACCTTAAAACAGAAATCTTAGGTCTCTCCCTTTCCATCCTTTGTGATAATACTGTCAAATATTTTATTTCTATGTATGTTACAAACTCTACAACACATTATTCATTTCTTCTTTTAATAAGTAAATATCCTAGGGCACCTGGGTGGCTCAATTGGTCAGGTGTCTGACTCTTGATTATAGCTCAGGTCAGGTTTGTGGGTTTGAGTCCTGGGTGGGGCTCTGCACGCACCAGGAGTCTGCTTGAAATTCTTTCTCCTTTTTCCCCTCCCCACACTCACAAACACACACTCTTTCTTTCTCTAAAATAATAAATAAGTAAATCTTCAAAAAATATGTAAATATCATGCAAAGATACTATTTTTTAAAAACAAGAGACAAACTTTCATCTTTTCTGATCCTCCTCATTCATTTATGTAAATCCAAATTTCTCAATTTTCTTTTAGCTTAGTAAATATGTTTTTTTTTAAAGATTTTATTTAGTTATTAGACAGAGAGAGATCACAAGTAGACAGAGAGGCAGGCAAAGACAGAGGAAGAAGCAGGCTCTCCTCACTGAGCAGAGAGCCCGATGCGGGCCTCCATCCCAGGAGCCTGAGATCATGACCTGAGCTGAAGGCAGAGCTGAGCCACCCAGGCACCCTATCTAATAAATATCTTTTTAACAATTTTATCATTCTTTGTTTGTGTAAAGGTATTTTCTCCCCCTTCATTTAAGGATATCTCTGCTGGGTATTAAAATTTAGGTAGGCAGTTTCTGTTTTCCGTTTTTCTTTCAACATTTTATAGATGTTGTATTATCTTCTGGCTTGTGTCTTTATAAAAGAGAATTCAGTTATATTACTTGTTTTTTGTTTTTTTGTTTTTTTAATTTTCCTCTAGATGCTTTTTCAGGTTTTCATTTTTTACTGGGTTTTAGTAATTTAATTATTAATATGCTTTGGTCCTGTTTTCCTTACTTGTATTTGTCCTTTAGGGATTATTCAACTTTTTGGACTTTGGGATATACATTTTTCAACAAATTTGAAAAAAAAATTGGCCATTATTTTTAAGTAGATTTCTGCTTTCTCTCTCCATTAGGAATTCAAGTACAGATACACATGATTGCTTGACATTTTTCCATAGGCCACTAATATCTATTTTATTTGTTTCCCTCTTAATACTTTGTTCTTATTATACTTCAGTTTAGATAGTTTCTATTGCTCTGGCTTCAAAGTCACAAATCTGTTTTCCTGCATGTATAATTTTCCATTTTTAAGAATATATTTTTAAAAATATATTTCAGATACTATATTTTTATTTTTTTAAAAATATTTTATTTATTTATTTGACAGAGAGAAAAACAGCTAGAGAGAGAACACAAGCAGGGAGAGTGAGAGAGGGAGAAGCAGGCTAACAGTGGAACAGGGAGTCTGATGTGGGGCTCCATCCCAGGACTCTGGGATCATGACCTGAGCCGAAGGCAGATGTTTAACCACTGAGTTACCCAGGTGCCCCCAGATATTATATTTTTCAATTTTAGAAGTTTCAATTGTTTTTTATAACCTCCATTTTCTCCTTAATTGTGTTCATGTTTTCCCTTAAATATTTGACTCTATACCAGGTATTTTGTAGATCATTTCATGGCTTCTGAAATTTTATATCTTTGTCTATTGATCAATTTTTTTCTTGCATATGAGCCACATTTTCCTTCTTCTCACATCTGTCTTCTGTTGTTGTATGTTTGTTTTTGTTTTAGATGATGGAAATTGGTGAGAGAAATGTGTGGGACTCCTTTTAGAAGTGGTGTTTTGGCATCAAGTTACCTATGTATCTGTTAGACTTTTTTTAAAGTTTTGTTTTTATCTCAATTTGAGTATTTCTAGAGTCAATTTTACACTAGGGTTTGCTTCATTATTTTCCTAAGATGTAGTGTTTCTGGGGTGTTTATGAGGTGTTCAATGAAGTTCTTTTAACCTGTCTTTTTCTATTAAGTTTCTCTAGTCGGGAGTCTGATTAATCTAATATGTCACCTACCCTTGAGTAAGCTCTTGGAGCTTTTAAATTTATAGCTCCCCAGCAGTAGTTCTTTCTGTAGTCATTGAACTTTGCATGATTTCATGGTGTTTCATCGTATGGTTTGAGCCGAAGTCCAAAGAGACATCTGATTAAGATTTATGTAGATTTTTTTATCTCTACATATGCCTGTCCTTTCTTGTACTCTTCCCATGAATTCCAGGTCTCAAAGTTTCATGAATTCCAATCTCTTTTATTTGAGCAAAACCCTTCAATTCCTCTGCCTCACTTCAATGTAAATTAAATGCCTCTAGGCAGAAAGCTGAGGCAATTATAAGCTCAACACATTTCCTTCTTTTTTCTTTCTTTCTTTCTCTTTTTTTTCAGGGATCATGGTCTTCTGTTGATGGTTTTGAGACATTTGATTACGGTTGTTTCATATTGGTTCTATTTATCTATGGCAGAGGCTTATCTACTCTACATTTTCTATCATGATTTTATATCTCATACAAACCATATTTTTCTTTCTCCAAATTTTTATTTAAATTTCAGTTAGTTAACATACAGTATAATATTAACTTCAGGTGTAGAATTTAGTGATTCATCACTTACATACAATAGCCAGTGTTCATCACAACAATTTTCCTCCTTAATACCCATCACCTATTTAATGCATCCCTCCACCAGCCTCTCTTCTGGTAACCATCAGTTTGTTCTCTATTGTTACGAGTCTGTTTTATGCTTTGCCTTTCTCTGTTTTTTCTTCCTATGTTCATTTGTTTTGTTTATTAAACTCCACATATGAGTGAAATCATTTGGTATTTGTCTTTCTCTGCCTGACTGATTTTGCTTAGCATAATATACTCTGGCTCCATCCATGTTGTTGCAAATGGCTAGATTTCATTCTTTTTGATGGCTGAGTAGTATTCCACTCTGTGTGTTTGCCACTTCTTCATCCATCTTCAGCTGTTGGACATTTGGGCTCTTTCCATAATATGGCTATTCTTGATAAGGTTGCTATAAACATTGGGGTGAATGTGGCCCTTCAAATCTATATTTTTGTATCCTTTGTGTAAATACCCAGTAGTGAAATTGCTGTGTTATAAGGCAGTTCTATTTTTAACTTTTTGAGGAAATGCCATACTGTTTTCCAGAGTGGCTGCACCAGTTTGCATTCCCACCATTAGTGTAAAGGAGGTTCACAGGAACCATTTTTTAAAAGACTGAGAGGTTTTATTAGTTAAAAGTAAGTTTGCTCGTGACCTTTATTTGTAAAGCTTCTGAAAGTTAATAGACATGGCTGATGCTGACAACATCAACAAATTTAGAAATTTTGAGTAATGTTTGTTTTGTTCTCAACATCCAGTACTTAATCCTGCCAAAAGTAGAGCAAGTACTCAGTAGTATATGAAGGGAGGAGAATGAACAAAAATAATAATAACAACAAAAACAACAGTGAAAGGTTTTGTTTTGGCCATGATGAAATATGAGTCTTTCTATATCAATTTCTCAAGGCTAAAAAATTATAAATAAATTATACTTAATTGATAACTACCCCAAAATAGTTTAATTTTGTGACTATGGGTGAAGAAGAGATTGTTATCTACCAAATAGTTTTCTACAGTTTTCTTCAGTGATAGAGGCCCAGTTTTAGCCAGTTTCATGGTTACCAACCTAAAATTACCTTTCTCACATCACTTTGAAGCTACGTATTGTCCCGTGAAAAGGTTTTTGCCAATGGAGTATGACAATGACTAATATATTTAATGTCTAGAATTAATTAATTAATTAATTAATTAATTAATGATTTTATTTGAGAGAGACAGAGTGCACAGCAGGGTGAGTGGCAGGAGAAGGAGAAGCAGGTTCTCCACTGAGCAGGGAGCTTGATGTGAGACTCTATCCCAGAACCCTGGGATCATGACCTGACTCGAAGGCAGGTGCTTAACCCACTGAGACACCAAGTTACCCCTAATGACTGAATTTTAACATAAAAGGGAAGATATATGCTTTCCTTTTTCTTTTTCTCTGTTTCTGCTTATTGGAATATGGATCTGATCTTGGTAGCTGAGGAAATATGTTCAATTTAGAGGAAGGAAGAATGGAAGTTATGTTTTAAAGTTAACAGAAAAAAAAGATAGAAGGTTCCTGGACATGGAAAGCTTAATAATGTCTTCACAAAAGATATTCAGAGCCTAATTCGTGGAACTTGTGAATGTTACCTTATACGGCTTTTGAGGAGACTTACATATGTGTTAAGTTAAGGAGCTTGAGTTGGAGATATTATCCAGGTGAGTTCTAAATATAAGCACCCACACACAAACAAGGCAAGAAAGTCAAAGAAGGGAATGGGACATAAAGCAGAAAGGAGAGGTTGGAGTGATTTGAGAAAGAGGTCATAGTCCAGGAAATGCAGGTGGTTTTAAGAAGCCAGAAATAATGAAGAGGCAGATATCCCCCTAAGATTCCAAAATGAACTCAACCATGCCAGCACCTTGACTTCAGTTCACTAAAATGGTTTTTGGACTCTGACCTCTAGAAATCTTGTTGCTTTAAGCCACTAAATCTGTAATAATTGTCTTAGCAATACTGAGTTCTGTAACAAGATCAAATTACCAAATTAACCTTTCACCATCTACAAGGACTTATATTTGGTTTCAGTCACTGTATTGGGTCTCTTTGTTATAACAACTTAACCACATCCATACTATCAAGCCACCATACATTTTTATGGCTACATTATCAGAAGTTATATCTTATTTAAGTCATGATTGTATTGCTTTTTTTCTGCTACATCAGTTCAACCATGATCTTATCTTTGTTTTTTTCAGATTTATTATCGTTTCTCCTACTTTTCAACTGCAGATTGGTAGAGGGGCTCAATTTCATACATTCAGTGATTCAGGATCCTTCTATCTATAGGCCCCAGTATTATGTAAGACAATGCTACTGCATGGCCTTGTTACACTCTGTGAACTATTTCTCTGAACTGTGAACTGTTATCCATTCATGAAATAAAGTATAGAAATTAATAGTATGCTCAAAAAAATTTTGTAGTAATTAACGTATTTCTACATCATCTATGTAAATGAAATGATCCTATTATCTGGTAACTACAATGTTTGAAGGAAAAAAAGATCTCCCAATAATAGTTTGAGAATCACTTCCCTAAAGCCTTGGAATCCTCCAGTAGAGCCTCTGTTTTTTGTTTAGTTTTAAGCAGAAAACGGAAGAGATAGCACTTAAAGGACTGTATAGGAGGCTTATTGGGTAGGCCTTGTAGCAGATAGCACTTTTGCCTACTCACTAGGATTCACAAGTAGTATATTCTATTTAAGGGAGTTTGAGAAAGAGAAGCTGGGAAATGGGAATACTTTTAGTGTGCATTCAGCCTGATTTTGCCATGAGAACAGAATGCTCATAAGCTGTCTGGGAGAAAGACCAAATGGTGTAGAGTGCTACCTCTTTAAGGAAACATTTAAGACAATCATCATCTCTGGGGTATAGGTATTTCTGGAACCAGTGCCACACAGAATTACTTGCATTTGTGAAACCAGGTCCACAAGGATTTCACCAAGGCCCCACATTGCTTCAGCTGACATATAGCCTGTAGCTGATTCTGAAACTAAAATTGAGATTAATGTTTCTGAAAACTATGCCTTCAGGGGACTACGGCCGACCTTAACTTCACCATGAGCTCTACACTGTGTCATTTCCTCAGTTTAGAAGGATTGCAGACCTTGTGTAGTATTTATTTCTATTACATTTTTACCTGCTCTATTGCTCTCTTTTTCTTTAGTTGTTCCATTGTTTATTTCAGGAGGGTTCACCAAGTTCATTATCATCTTAATTTGGACTCTTTCCTTTCTCCTTTGGCAGAGCAATATGAGAGAAATAAGTGTCTTCCTTCTTTTTTATCGCTCTATGCTTTTGGACCCAAACATTTTTGTTCTTGTGTATTTCTCTATATGTTGTCCTATGGGATCTGTCACAGGGAAAGATTTGAAAATATTGCATTTGGATCTGCCAAAAACATTCACGGTCCAAACACAAGTATTTTCCACCTTCTCCTTATCTTGATGGAACTAATCCCACCCAGAGATTCTTCTTCTATTACAACAATATCTAACCTGTGTCCAGACATGATCCATCATTATCTTGCCTGGATTCCTTTCAGCATATTTCCTCTTCACTCGTCTTCTCTCAGAGTCTTTGTTCCATAGATTTCCTGTCGTGTGTCTTTAGTTTCAGGGGATAGCTCCATGGCCACCTGCAATTATTGTCATTTTGAAAGATATGCAGGAATGCTATGAGAATCTTTGCTGCTCTTCTGTCTTTCTAATATTTTTTTCCACAATTGGTGTAAACACTGGATAGCCATCTGTGAAATTATCCACATTTTTGCATACTTCCAATTTAATATGATCATTCCTATTTTTGCATATCCCTAGCTTCACTTTATGAGGTCAGCTTATGACCCTACTGTGCTTAAAATCCTATTGTGGCCCCCGATGTCACTCAGATTAAAAGCCAGTCTTTCAGGACGCGTGGGTGACTCAGTCCTTAAACGTCTGCCTTCAGCTCAGGTCATGATCCCAGAGTCCTAGGATGGAGTCCTGGGATTGGGCCCCACATCGGGCTCCCTGCTAGGCTCGAAGCCTGCTTGTCTTTCTCTCTCCTCCTCCTGTTTATGTTCCCTCTCTAGCTGTATTTCTCTCTGTCAAATAAATAAATAAAATCTTTTAAAAATAAATAAAAGGGGTGCCTGGGTGGCTCAGTTGGTTAAGCTACTGCCTTTGGCTCAGGTCATGATCCCGGAGACCGAGGATCAAGTCCCGCATCAGGCTCCCTGCTCGGCAGGAAGCCTGCTTCTCCCTCTCTCACTCCCCCTGCTTGTGTTCCCTCTCTGGCTGTGTTTCTCTCTGTCAAATAAATAAAATCTTTAATAAATAAATAAATAAATAAATAAATAAATAAATAAATAAATAAAAGCAAGTCAGTCTTTTGAAAGCCCTTTGAAACACTAAATGTTCTGATTTTTGTGGCGACTTCCTATCCTGCTACATTTCCTTTTGCAAACTTCACTCCAGCTGCATTTAATGCTCTTTTTGTCTTTAAATATAACAAGCATTTGCAGTTGGCTATTCCCTCTGCCTACAGATACTTTCCTTATCAGACTCAGTTCCAACCTCCTTCAAATCTTTGGTTAAATGTTCCTTTTTTAATGAAACCTATGGAGACTGCACAATTTAAAAGCATAACTAATCCCACCCTCCCACTTGTAGTCATTCTCGATTTTATTTATCAATAGTGCTATTACCTTCTAATAACTTCATACATGCTAACATATTATTTATGCTGGTTTTTTTTCTCTTATGTTTTAATATCCTTAAAATAGGGATATGTTCTACATCTAGGGTTATAAGAAGCAATGTGTCTATTAAACTGGAAGCAATTTTTTTCTTTGTTATTAATATATAAGTTATAGTATCTTAGACTTAAATAAGGCAAATCACTTATTCAATATGTTCATAATTTATTTTCGCTCTTCCTTCACTGAAGGAGATTCCTTCTCTGTCTCTCTGTCTGCCTTTTGGTACCCAGAATGGAGCTATTTGCTGAATAAATACATATGAATGATAAATAAATGTTCCCTTTTTGTTCCTGGTGCAGGATCCCTTTGAGAAATCATTCAAGTCTGCTCTCTGAGATTTTTCCATTCTCCTCAGCTGTCAGATGGTGAGGGGAGGGAGGGGAACGACTATGGTTTTATGAAATAGACAACTGAAACATTTCCTTGGTTTTTAATAATACCCTTCTTAAGAGCTGACTGTTTGTGACATGTGTGTGTGTGTGTGTGTGTGTGTGTGTGTGTGTGTGTGTATACACACACTGAACTTCAAGACCTAATTTTCCTTTTCATATCAGGCTGCTCTGTCCTCTAAGATGTCCTCCTAAGTAAATCTCTCTTTTTCCAGTTCAATCTTTCTTCCTTTCTTTCGTTTTCATTTTTTGCTACTCACACCTGATAGAAAATGAAAGGGTATTTTTAAATTACTTCAGTTCCTCTTTGACATCCTGAGCAAAACTAATTCTTAGAGATAATGGGGGTATGGGAGTGTGATTGCCAGTTTGTTTCTAGTTAGTAGTATTTTCACCGGCCGTTGTTTCTCTGTACAGCCCTTGAGATTTATTTCTCTAGAATAAAGATAAGATACTTTTTTATTTTGCATTTGTCTATTAAAAATATATCATCTTGGGCGCCTGGGTGGCTCAGTTGGTTAAGCTACTCCCGTCGGCTCAGGTCATGATCCCGGAGACCCGGAATCGAGCCCCACATCGGGCTCCCTGCTCGGCAGGAAGCCTGCTTCTCCCTCTCTCACTCCCCCTGCTTGTGTTCCCTCTCTGGCTGTGTTTCTCTCTGTCAAATAAATAAAATCTTTAAAAAAATAAAATAAAAATAAAAAAATATATCATCTTTCTTTGGGTCAAGACACATTGTAGATTTCTAAAATCTAAAGCCATGACCAGAATTTATATAACTAAGGAAACCAGAGTATTTGTGACCACTAGCAGTGGGCTGGTGCTTAAGACTTTGAAAAAGCTCCCCTTATTGTAACAAAAAGGTAGTTCATAGAATTTGGGTAGTCAGTTAGTATTGTCTACCTAGGTATGCCACTAATAATATAAAGGAGTAACCAGTACTTAGAGCTCTGTAACACTAATGGAAATTAGCTCCCTGTGTGTTAGGGAAAAAAAAAAAAAAAAGAAACACAAAAACACTTCCTACAGACATGGTTGAGAAACACAGCAAAAGCCACTTACTGATACATAAAAAAGGTCTTACCTTAACTTTGGCTTTGATTAAAATACCAGACCAAAGTGCACCTGTGTAATTCAAAATTGAATTATGACTGCCTATACACACAGAGTGACCTGCTTCTTAAGGTCTGTATTTGTTAGACACAGTTCTGCCTGCATAAACACAGCTACTCATTTATGGGGAAAAAAGTCACCCAATGGGATCAAATCTAATTAGCCAGTATTTATTGAAGCTTAAAGTCTAAAGCCGCTTGGTAAGGCTGCAGCATATAGAAAACTACTTTCCTGCTCTCTCTCTCTCTATAAAATCACCCTCCAAGCATGTAGTAACAGAGTTAAGTTACCCTCTAGAGCCATTTCAAAAGCTGTGATTCCTCCTAGTGTTATTATGTCAACCAAACTTTGCTTTATAAATTTGTCAGTTTCCTAAAGCATCAGATGTTGAGCATTTAGGAGATGGTAAATAACCCCTGTTTCTTCCCCTCCTGATCTGATCCTCAGAAGCAGTTGAGGGAAAGATAGTGAGTTATATAAAGGTCAGAATATCATTGTGGCAAAGCTGCTTAGAGAATGTATTTGAGATCTCTGATAATTGTTTAATTTCCATAATTTAATATGCCTAAGAACTCCTGAGCACTGCGTAGACCTCAAAGCGCAGGGAAACAAAGCCAATACCTGATTTTCCCCAGAGCAGAAGAGCACACATCCTCTTTACAGACCGACCTCAAATATGAGAAGAACTGAACCAGCTCAGTCTTTCTTAAAGTATGTCCAAGCAGACACTTCTGCCCTCCCCTACTTGTGGGCTTCCAAAGGTTTGGGGAGAGATACAGTTGTTTCCATGAATCAAAGTTCCTTGGAGTCTTTTGTTAATAGGAGCAAATCTCTCAGGTAGATGACTCATTCCCAGATACTAATGTTTTGTATTCACCCACGATTGACTCAGACCTAAATTTATTCAACCAAAATTCTTTTAAGGTATAAGTAAATGTATTTATCGACTTTTATGGGTAAGTGAATGTACTAAATCTTATTTTTAAATGTTACAAAATTATCTTTCTTTATAAAATTATAATATGATTGTATCAACAGGCACATTTAGATTAGCACGACCTAGTTTATTGGGCTGTTTTACACCTGACATAGAAGTGGTATTTCATAGATGATTTCTGTGTATATAAGTACTAGGTAATGTTATAAAACACTCATGGGGTGGCCAGCACTTAAAGAACAGTATAATGACTAATTAATGTAATGACACTTGTATAACAAGAGAGTCGAAAGAAGGTTAATGTGATAATGAGGCTTATTTGATCTTAAAGATTGAGCATAAAGGAACTCTCAAGATAGCTTAATTAGATTTTAAGCACCTTTTGCAATTTGCATGTGTACTTGTTAATCCATATGTTCTAAAAATAAATTTTACTTCATTTAAATTAATGAATTTGTCCATTCTCTTCCATTATGCTGTTTTACTGTTATTGGTGATGGTGTTTCCCTGAATTTTTCATTTGATATATGTATTATTTACAATTATTTCTTCCATACTATGCTTACATTACAGTTCAATTCAAAATAGTAAGGTGTTTTATATTATGAAATAACAGCTTAGTATAATGCAGGTGACTAGACCCATTTAACTCCTTTGTATGTCATTTAGTATACATTTGGTATACGATATTACACCGTCCAATATATCAGTAAATGTGATTTCATTATTTGATAACTGTGTCATTTTTAAACTTGGCCAAATGGAAAGAACATTTTAGAAATTAATTTAACAATGAAACAGGACATCATTTGTAGCAGTAATTCAGTTCATTGTAGACTGTTTCTGATGCCTTGGGGAAGTATAGAACAACATTTTCACATTCCGTATTTAGATTTTGATGAATTATCCAAATTAATACCTCTTTATGCTTTTCTTGTGAATGATAGTTGTAATTCATTTACATGATACTTACTACCAGGTTTTTTTGTTTTGTTTTGTTTTGTTTTTTTTCCTGTGCAGCTTACTCTTGTAGCACTTTACTTCTTGAAGTCATCAGGGTCTGAGTACTGGCATTTTCACTGACCTTAATCTATTAATCAAATCCATTTTCTAAGGCTTAATTCATGTTCCATGTTCATGTGCAGGTAGCCATGGGCATTGTAGCTTGCAATAATTTCTTCCACCTCAGACATCTTGCATTTCTACATATATTTTTTTTTCCCATTAAAAGTAATTAAGTTGATTTTCACAGCATCTTTCTTTAGGGTCTTGATGTATATGAAGCTTTGTGATTAAATGACCAAAAAACGAGGGTCATGTTTCATAAATTCTTTGCTTTTTCTATAGGTTGAATTTTGTACTTTGCAGATAGCACACAGTAAGCAGTTCCATATTGACCTATTTTGTTTGTTGAACTAGAAACTTTTTTTTTTTAAGATTTTATTTATTTATTTGACAGAGTGAAACACACTCAGAGAGGGAACACAAGCAAAGGGAGTGAGAGAGGGAAAAGCAGGCTTCCTGCTGAGCAGGGAACCCGGTGTGGGGCCCGAACCCGGGACTCTGGGATCATGACCTGAGCCGAAGGCAGTTGCTTAACCAACTGAGTCACCCAGGCGCCCCTAGAAACTTTTTTTTATACTAAAAAATAATCAACTAAATGGTTGTGGGCTGATAAAAATTGGCCACTCTACATGTAACCATGGTATTTGTATCTCCATATATAGCTGACCCTTGAGCAATGTGGAGGTTAGGGGTGCCAACCCCCCTATAGTTGAAAATCTATGCAAAACTTTTGACTCCCTCGGGGCGCCTGGGTGGCTCAGTTGGTTGAGCGACTGCCTTCGGCTCAGGTCATGATCCCGGAGACCCGGGATCGAGTCCCACATCAGGCTCCCTGCTCGGCGGGAAGCCTGCTTCTCCCTCTCTCACTCCCCCTGCTTGTGTTCCCTCTCTGGCTGTGTTTCTCTCTGTCAAATAAATAAAATCTTTAAAAAAAAAAAAACTTTTGACTCCCAGGAAACTTAACTACCTTTGACTGCAAACCTTACTGATAACATAAGCCATGAGTTAACACATATTTTGCATGTTCTATGTTTACATACTGCATTCTTACAATAAACTACAGAAAAGAAAATTTTCAAAAAAAAAGAAAATTTTCTTAAGAAAACCATCAGGAAGAGAAAATACCTTTACAGTACTGTATTGTATTTACCAGAAAAACATTTGCATATGAGGGGACCTGAACAATTCAAACCTGTGATATTCAAGGATCAGCTGTATAGTAGTCTCACAATGATGAAACCAGTGTTTGGATTAATATTACAGTAGATAATGTCATTAATTAAATGCGTGGGTATAAGCAAGGACATAGTTCCTACCCATATAGACTTTTTGAAATTTGGGTGTCAGACAAATCTGAAAGTTTGTGTTAGGTGCAAAGAACTTCTCCAAAATGGGCCATGGACACATCCTAGTTTGAGTACATTTTCTCTTAATAGCAGAATTTCCACTCATATAGAATAATAATTTTAGATGTGAGTCAAAGAGAAAGTTGTGGTCATGAAATAGTACTTTTTTTCCTCAGAAATCTACATATGTATTTATTGCAATGTATTTATGGAGATTGTTTTAAGCACAAGGAGGTTTCAATTTAGTTGAGATAATGAAGCAAGCAAACTTCTAGAAGTTTAATGCCATAATAAAGACTCCATATTTATCAAGTGCGAAAAGATGTTGTTGTTACCTGTTAGTTATGATCAATATAATGATGATAGACACGATAAGCCAAAAGAAAATGAGAAGGCAGTATGGATTGGAAGGCTCTGATTATTTTACTGTTCATAAGCAGCCTGAGAAATTTTGTTTTGCTTCTGACTCCGCATTTCTGGCTAACACAAATTAGTTTAAGTACCTTTGTGAGAGGTTAAGTGAAGAGATTGCTATATACTGGCATCTAGAATAGTGACTTGGGAGTCTTCACGACAAAATACAGATAATTTTGTCTGTCATATAGTTACATAAGGGATTGACAACAGAAAATAGATCATCCGTGACTATCAGCAGGGCTTTAACACCATCAATAGATTATATATGCCATCAAATTTTAGAAGTTTCCTCCAAATCACTTTTTAAGACCACTGATTATTTTAAAATAAAAGCAAGTAGTAAGCAAGCAAAACACCCAATGATAGTACCACTTCCAACAACTACAACAGTCCCTTTTCTCACAAATGTTAGCTTAGGCCAGAATGCCTGCAAAATAAAAATAAAAATAAAAATAAAAGATTTCTTAGAACGTATCTGGGAAATTTCATTGATGATAGCAAGCATTTTGCATTAATTACCATGTTTTAAAAACTGTATTATTTTTGAAAGTGAATATTTTAAAGTAACACATCTGGGGTACCTGGGTGGCTCAGTTGGTTAAGCAACTGCCTTCAGCTCAGGTCATGATCCCGGAGACCCGGGATCGAGTCCCACATCAGGCTCCCTGCTCAGCCGGAAGCCTGCTTCTCCCTCTCTCACTCCACCTGCTTGTGTTCCCTCTCTGGCTGTGTTTCTCTCTGTCAAATAAATAAATAAAATATTTAAAATAAATAAAAAAATAAAGTAACACATCAATCATGTCAATGTAACAATAATTGTTTACTGAAAGTAAGCCTCTAGAAGGAAGGAAATGTATTATTTAATCAACTGATATATTTTAGCAAATATTTTAAGGTATAGCGTATCAAAAAAAAAGTGAGGTAAATAGTAGTGCCATCTATTGATATAACTGAAAACTACAGTTTCTCTTTAAGAAAAACTAAGACTTAATTTATAATAATATATTCCCCCCAAATTATTCTTTATTGTTGTGATTATTTTAAATTATTATTGTATAACATCAAATGCTAGACTTGTGTTAAAAATAATACTTGTGTGAGAGTGTATGTATATGTAGTTGTATGTATATGTATGTATTTATGTGTATATGATTAATAATACTATACTTTCCATAATAAATATTGGTTATTGATTTAAGTTTAGTTAGGCTGTTATCCAACTGAATAATAATAAATTTAATCATTGAAGAAAATTAATCTTAATATTATATACTTTTTTCTCCTAAAAATATTAATAAATACCTATAATGATGAGCGATGAATCATTGTTTTTTTTATTTATTCTACTTTAATATGCATAAAATACTTTAACATAAAAATTTGGATATTTACCTTTTAGCATACTACTCTGATCATTTTAATATTTCCTTTTCTTTTAAATTTTGGCTTGATTATATATAATAACAGATTACTGTTTAAAAAACTCTTAGATTAGCTAGTCTCAGTAATTCTAAATTATACTTTAAATTTTTCCAATTTGCTACAGTAAACCTGGATAGAACAGTCTATATCTTTTCTGGTCAAACTATCAAAGGTGATTCAGAATAATGTAGGAGAGTTAGATTTTTAAAAATATATACTAATTAAGGGGCATACTACAGAGAGGAAAGAGGGGAAGGCAGTGGTAATATCCAAGACCTCTAGGATTTGATGGGATCATATGTTGTGGGAGACATGTGCCAAACATTAACAGATTAACAGGTACGGCAGAGGAAGTGATGGATTGACCATAGCAGAAAGTATAAAAACAAACACAGCCTTAATAGGAAGAACTAAAATGGAGGCTGAGGTGAAGCCAGGGCCACTTTAGCATGCTATTATGGTGATAGAATATAAAGCTGAAAGCAAGCTCCTGTTCATTCATTTATTCTGCATACGTAGTTTATATATTTTTATAACTGTGGATTAGATCTAATGTAAACTTTGCTGGATGCTGAGGACTCAATAGTGAATTAATAATCATTGTATTCTTTGAAGAGCTTTCTGTCATTCTTATTTATTTATTTATTTATTTGCTTATTTGTTTATAAGATTTTATTTATTTATTTGACAGAGAGAAACACAGCTAGAGAGGGAACACAGCAGGGAGAATGAGAGAGGGAGAAGTAGGTGCTTCCTGGTGGAGTAGGGAGCCCAATGCGAGGCTCAATCCAGGGTCTCCAGGATCATAGACATCTAGGTCAGTGAAGCAGAACTGGGGGAATTGAGGAAAGGAAAATAGATGTATATTGGGGGAGAGCAAGGAAAAATACAAACCTTTGAGCATGCACTGGAATTCGCAAATTGTCCTGATACCTATATCAGTTCTCACTGCCTCCAACCTCAATGAGGTAAGTGTAGGAAATTCTGATCTCTGTTGAATAGAACCAAATGCACACCAAGCCCAGACTTTACCAAGCTGAAGGGAAGGAAAACAGTTGCAGGCCTGGCTGCTGCCCTTCATCACCAACATCTGAGCCCCAGATAAACAATCTTGTGTGGGAGCTGCAAGATCACATAATGACCTTTTCCTAACCTTCAGAATGGTTTTTGGTTTATTTCTGCCCACCAAACCTTATGCAAAATTAAACTAACTCTTATTAAAAAACAAGACAAAACAAAGCAAATTCTTATCACCTACTCTGGAAAAATACAAGAAAGGGAATTCTTGGATATATAGTCAGCCTAGCTACACTGAGACACTTAAGCCCTAATATTTTATTTTATTTTTTTATTATTTTATTTTATTTTTCTTTGCATAGATGATAACATACTATCCTTACTGTTCTCCTTTTCATTTTTTGTTTAAGTTATAATTTTTTTAAAGATTTTATTTATTGGAGAGAGTGACAAATAGAAAGAAAGAGAGAGAGAGCACAGTCAGGGGGAAATGAGAGAGGGAGAAGCAGAAAGAAGGCTCCCCACTGAGCAGAGAGCCCAATGTGGGGCTCATTCCCAGGACCCCAGGATCTCAACCTGAATCGAAGGCAGATGCTTAACTGACTGAGCCTTAGGTGCCCCTAAGCTATAATTCTTATATCATAAAATTCATGCTTTAAAAGTGCACAATTTAGTGGGTTTTAAAAAATATATTCCTAGGGCTCTTCAACCATCACCCCTATCTAATTCTAGAACATTTTCACCATCACAGAAAGTAACCCTGTACCAATTAGCTGCCATTTGGCATTCACCCTCAATCCTTTAGCTCTAGGCAACTACTAATCTACTTTCTATAGATTTGCCTATTGTGGTACTTTAAAACTATCCTCCCTCCTTCGCTGTCTGTCTTGTGGAATTCAGACTCCAGAATCAGATAGGAAGAAAACAGCCTGAGAGCTTGTTTACTCGGTTCATACAATGGAATTGTGTAAGGCAAACTCCTGTAATATATATATATATATATAGAGAGAGAGAGAGAGAGGTGTATATAATTATATGTATGTAAGTAGCTATGCATATATAGTTGCATGTAGGTAATTATGCATGTATGGCATGTATGGCTGGATAATATATTGTCTATTGTATATATGACAGCATATAATATATAGCATAATATTATGTAAATGTAATATCAGTCAAACTGCATGAGAAACTGGTAACTTTTGTTAGTTGCTTCCAGAGAGAGGAGAACTAGGTAACTGGGAGGTAGAGATGGGAGAGAGACTTTTCACAGTAAATTCTTTGTATCTTTTGAATTTTCAATCATGTAAATGTATTGTCTATTTAAAAAATAATGAGGTGGAGGTTCTGCCCCAGAGGAAGTGGCAGGGAGACCCAACCTTATGCTGTGCCTGGAAGCCTAATAAAAATGAGGAAGAAGATCTCCACTGAGCAACATACCTACCCACGTCTTATGACACAATGGTGGCCCCCAGATATGTGCCTTAGGCATGCCTTTTAACTGACTCAAACCCACATACCCAAGAAGATTCTCTACTTCCCACATGGACTGCTTCTCACATTTAGAGAATGCCCCCATGACTGTCTTTTCTTTGCTTTTTGTTAAATAAACATTTGATGAACCCCTCAAAAATAATGAATTTAAGAATGAAAGAATAAGTTAAATTTTACAACTAAAACATGAATAGAAAAATGGGAAGGAGACTGAAGAAAGAGAAAAAGGAAAGTAAGGAAAAGGAGGTGGAATATAAAAGGGAAGAGAAAGAAAAGAAGGAGACAGTGGTGAAGAAGAAAGCAGGAGAAAACAGAAAGGAGATACAAGAAGAGAAATAGGAAGAGGAATAAAATAGAGGAAGAGAAAGAACAGAGCATGTGATGATCTAGAAACAATACAGGTGTTTCAGAAAGAATTGGCAAGATACAAAATTTGAAAGGCAAGTTCAGACTAAATAATGAAGGGCGTTTTGTGTTATGTAGTTTTGATAGTATTCTGAAAAAAGATGGTAATATAATAAAGGATTTTGAGTAGATGAGATGCAATATCCTACTTTCAACCTAAACATAATTTTGATTGTGATGCAGAGGATGGATTTGTGCAGGAATGGAGGAAAGAAGACCACTTAATAGATTTTTTTAAAGATTTTATTTATTTATTTGACAGAGAGATCACAAATAGGCAGAGAGGCAGGCAGAGAAAGAGGGGGAAGGAGGCTCCCTGCTGAGCAGAGAGCCTGATGTGAGGCTCCATCCCAGGACCCTGAGATCATGACCCAAGCCGATGACAGAGGTTAACCCTCTGAGCCACCCAGGTGTCCCCACTTAATAGATTTTACACTAGCAAAGGCTAGAAATAGTGAAGGTGCTAAGTAGACTTAGGGTAGGAAAAGGGGATGAAACTGAGAGAAAATTAGGAGTAAATATGTTGTGGTAAATATTTATATAGTGGATTGGTTGGGAAGGTTACCAATAAATTAGAGGGGCAAGTCACAGATGTTTCCCATTTTTAATTTGGCTGGATATGTTGTGGCAGCACTGTTTGCAAATAAATTTATAGGACACATGCCAGAGGTGTCAGGGTGGCTCAGTTGTTAAGCATCTGCCTTCAGCTCAGGTCATGATCCTGGAATCCCAGGATCTAGCCCCACATAGCGCTCCCTGCTCGGCGGGAAGCCTGCTTCTCCCTCTCTCACCCCCTCTGCTTGTGTTCCCTCTCTAGCTGTGTTTCTCTCTGTCAAGTAAATAAATTAAATCTTTAAAAGAAAAAAAAAAGACACATGCCATTTCTGAGTTGCACATGACATTATCTTGAGACATAATCACCCTTAGATGGCAGCAGCCACCACTAGGAGGTTGGAGACACCCCCTCCCCTCCATTCCTGCGCTTGCGTCAGGTATAGATCGGTAGTGAGATATTTCAAAGTGTAGTAATAGGGAAACAAAGCTGTGAAAATGCAGATAGTATGGCAAAACCAGGAGCAGAGGATTGCCTGGGAAAGTTAGAATGGCATTATAATGATTGTAATGTGATGACTAATTTTCTTTCAGTTACTCATGATGGACTTTTCTTTACTACTGAAATAAATCATGTTTTATTGCAAATAGGTCAATAACATTTTCACTAAACTTTTTATCTTGAGATAACTGGATTCTTACGAAGTTTTAAGAAAATGATGCAAAAACATCCTTTAATCCCTTTCCCCATGTTTTCCCATTGGTAACATCTGGCAAAACTATAGCACAGCATAAGAACTAGGATATTGATATTGATACAGTCAAGATACAGCACAATTCTATCACCGCAAGGCTCCCTAATTTTGTGCTTTTATTAACACACTTACTTCTTTCCTGCCCACACCCCCTCATTAACCCCTGGCAATCATTAATCTGTTCTCACTCTCTATAATGATTTATTTTGAGAATATTATATAAGTGGAATAATACAGTGTGTATCCTTTGGGATTGGTTTTTTCACCCCTGAGCACAGTTTTCTGGAGGTTCACCTATGTTGTTATGTATATAAATAGTTTGTTCTTTTTTTAAAAAAATAGTATTCCATGGAATGGATATACTAGAGTTTATTTATTCATTTACCTGTGGAAGGATATTTAGGCTGATTCCAGTTACTTTCTGTTGCAAATAACACTGCAAAAGCATTCATGTAGAGGTTTTTATATGAACACAAATTTTCATTTCTCTGGGATAAATACTCAGGAATTTAATTGCTAAGTCATATGGTAGTTTCATGTTTAGTTTTGTTTTTTTTTTTCTTTTAGAAACTGACAAGTTCTTGTACCATTGAACATTATCATTAGCAATGCATGAGAGATTCAGTTTCATTGCATCTTGGTCAACATTTGGCATTATCACTGTTTTTATTTCAGTATGCATAGTGAAATCTTATTGTCATATTAATTTGCATTTATGTAACGGCTAATGAAACCAAACATCTTTTTCATGTGATTACTTGCCATCTGTATATCATCTCCAATAAAATGTCCTCATATGTCCTTTAACCATTTTCTAATTGAATTACTTTTTCTTTTTTTTACTGTTGAGTTTTGATAATTCTTTAGATATTCTTTTGTTGTATATCTGGTTTATAAATATTTTGTCTCAAGCTATAGCTTGTCTTTTATCCATCTCATGAGTACTTTTTTTTTCTAGAGCAAATGGTCTAAACTTTGGCGAGGTCTAGTCATCTTTTTTTTTTTTTAATGGATAGTCTTTTATGTCAAATCTAAGAATTCTTTTCTGATTCCTAGGTAGTAGAGAATTTTCCCTATGTATTTTATTAAAAGTTTTATAGTTTTATAGTCAGCAGTTTAAAATAGATTTTTAGTTAGTTTTTGTATAAGATGTGAGACGTGAAGCATGACAGAAGGCTAATACATTAACATTAGCAAAAGAGGAAATAGAAGCCTCCAACTATGGGTATGACATTATAGGTAGCAGGCAATGAAAGGGATGACACCCGCCTGTGTAATTATAAGTGGGACCATCTCTGCTATAGTCACATGTCTGCTTCTTTCTTGGACAACTCGTAGATCTCTAAATTCTAAACCCTAGATAGACCAGAAAATAAAAATATTCTTCTCTCCACGATGTGTTTGAGTTAACATTTTTGCTGGTTCTGTTTTACATTTTCCCAGTTTGACGGTGGGTCTGAGGAGCAAAAAGAAGTGAAGAAAAAAATTTTTAAAAATCTTTATTTTATTTTATTTTATTTTTTTAAAAACTCTATTTTAGATAGAGGTGATACATCCTGAGTTAGGAGTAGCTTTTATTTGATTCTTAGATATAATAATATTTTCATATGACAGTTAAAGATGGGAATTTCACAAGAGAATTGAAGTAGAAGGAATATAAAGGAACTTTATCAGTATAGTATAGGTAAGAAAAAGCCAGGAAAAAAGGGGAAAAAGCAACAATGTATAATGCAAGTATAAAATTCAATGAAAAAATAAAAAATTAAAAAAAAATCATATGTGTTACAATTGATATTTGCAGTTTGAACTTCAGCTTCAAATTGAATGTTTGGGTAAAAAAAAAAAATCAACTATGTGATAGTGGCAAAAAACACCTGAAAACAAATGATGAAACCATATTGATTATAAAGTGATTGGTCAATACATGTATAAAACATAAATTAAATGAAATCAATGATAATGTACTACATGTGTTAAAGTTTTATTTATGCTACACTCATTGGCTAGAATAATGAAAAATATTTTCCCATAATAAAAACATACAAGGGAACATATAAGAGTTAAAAACTTCTATGTGCTAAACATATAGTAAAATTGCATCAAGAAAAATATAAAAATGAAAGGATTCTTTGATAAAGGTATAATGATAATGAGGATTTTAATGTATAGTTAAAAAAGAATTTGACAGATTAACTGTATAAAATATAAGTGAAAGTAAACAAGATTATAGTAACTCAATGAGTGTGTCTGAGATATACATGTTGTATTTAGATCATAGGTAGAAAGATGGATTGCTCGATGGCTGTACTATTAGTGCTGTCATATATATTATATATATTTTCATATATATTCATTTCATATATATATAATGCTGAAAATTATCTGAAATTAAGTGATAAGATTAATATACCTTGATGTACTAAATGAGATACCAGAAGAATCAGCCTATACCTTACAATGCTTATTTTTAAAATGCCAACTAATAAAATGGATGTTTCCTTGGGCGCCTGGGTGGCTCAGTCGTTAAGCATCTGTCTTCGACTCAGGTCATGATCCCGTAGTCCCTGGATTGAGCTCCCTGCTTGGGCTGCCTTCTCCGTGGGAAGCCTGCTTCTCCCTCTCTCAGTCCTCCTGCTTGTGTTCCCTCTCTAGCTGTGTTTCTCTCTGTCAAATAAATAAATAAAAAAATATTTTAAAAAATCAGCTTTCATAATAAATAAATAGATAGATAGATAGATAAGTAAATAAATAAATAGGTAAACAAACAAACAAATAAAATGGATGTTTCCTTTAACATCTAAACAAGCCAGAGCTATCACCTGTTTTTTCAGGACTATCATCTATTATCCATCTCCACTACCATTCAAATTGTTTTGGAGTTTAAACATATAAATATTACAAGATAGAAAATTTTTATATATATTTGCAGATGATATATGATGGCTTACCTCTGAAATCCAAGAGATCAAATTTTAAAAGCTTTTTTACCAAAAGAAAATTAGGGCTCATAGGCACTTAACTACTTATGAATTTATATAAAAACATTTTCCATTAACAGCAATAAGCAGAAGGTGTTAAAAAAGTTCGGAGAAAAAATTCAGATTCTTCAAAATTCAGGACTTCAAAAATAATGTGAATAATGTAAATAAATGGAACAACATCCATTTTGGGATATCCAAGTTTGGGAGATAGCCAATATTTATATCCAATATTAAATATCCAATCTTAAAATAATTGCGTAGCTTCTTTAATTATAAATTCAATACACTTTCAATAATAATTCCAAGAATCTGTTTTCTTTCCTTTTCTCTGTTTCTTTTCTTTCTTCTTTCCTTGCTCTCTACATCTCTCTTTTTTTCTTTCTGTTCTCCTTGTTACTCCCCCCCATTTCTTCTAATAAAAGAATAAATGTGGGATAAAACTTGATTAAATGGACACTAGTGTGAATGAATTTGTTGTAAGGGATAGTAGAACAATTTAAATCTATATTAACCAAAGAATATAGTACAGATTCATGAGGTAGATAAAGTACCAAAAAAGAGATGCTGTCAGTAAATATGTAAAATCATTTTAAGTATGAAAGTATATGTGTGTATATATGATATATAAAATAAAAATAAACACATAAAATGTGTGATTAAAATATGTATTTTGCTTGAAAAATTATAGATAGTATGATGAAGAAAGCATATCCAATTATTGAGAATATATTGTCATTCTTGAATGATGTCTAAAAAATAATGCTACTGAAAGAAAATTGTTTCTTCACATATTTTGTAAAAATTTTAAAAATTTACCTAGAAACTGGATCATAAACTAGATTGTAATTTAATTAAAAATATAATTGTGTCAAAAAGAAAAATAAATTTAGGGTGCTCATTATTAAGGAAAATATTTATTTAACTGAGGGTGGTAGTGTGTGTATATTTTTCTTTAGCAAACAAGAAATCCAGTAGGAATAAAAGAGTATTTCATGGACTACTGTAAATAAAAATATTCTGTATTGTAATCATTAAAAATATACTAGGTAAAACATTTACAACAAAGATTCAGGATAAAAGATTATACATTTCTCTGGTTGAGAAAGTATTCTTATGTATTAGCAAAAAAAAAATGGGTAAAAGCTGTGAACAGACCATTCATGGAAGGAATCAAAATGACTAATGAATACAGGAAAACATATTCAAGTAGCAGACAATGAAACTAGATTTATTTAAAATGAGGAACCATTTGCCAAATTTAAATGATTAATAATATTCATTTCAGGTGAATTTGTAGAAAATGGACCCTCCCATATAGTGGTTAGTTTGGGGAGAAGGCATTTCTAAAAAATGTCAGTATGGTAATCTAACATTCAATTTTAAATGCATGTACTTTTCAGTGTAACAATTCTCTTTGATTCAGCTGATCTGAAAAACTGAAAGCAATGGTAGTATATAAGTACAAGAATGAATTTTCTTCGATAATTGCATATAGTAGTGTGAATTTTGACCTGAATCATCAAAATTGATGAATAAATTATCATACACCCTTACTGCAAAAATTGTTAATCTATTAAAACAATAAACTTATCTACATATATTGTTCTCAAATATATCTAAGATACCTTAAATGAAAGAAAATCCAAAGTAAGATATAGAGAATAAGTTCATATTTGATAAACAAATGTGTGCATGTATGTTGTGTAAAGATAGAGGTGAAACTTAAAGTATATTGGAAGATTAAAACTGGTCATTTCAAAAATCTGTGGTGAGAAGGAAAGGAAATGTGAACTGGAGTAAATTAGAGAGGGAGACGAAGCATGAGAGACTTTGAACCCTGAGAAACAAACTGAGGATTTTGGAAGGGAGAGAAGACAGGGGGATGGGTGAGCCTGACGGTGGGTATTAAGGAGGGCATACTGGGTGTGGTGCAGAAATCAGTGAATCTTGGAATACTGAACAAGTAAAACAAAATAAATTATTTTAGAAATTAATTAATTAAAAAATCTGTGGTAAGAGAGGCAATTAATATTTATATGCATTTTAATAATAAATATGCAGTATATTAAGATACCAATAACAAAAGAAATTAAAGAGAAACAAATTAGTGCCAATGTGAATGAGTAATTTCTATTTTGCAAAATTTTAAATAGCTTTCTACATACATGATTTCCTTTTCTTTCAAAAATCCTTGAGATTGGGTGCCTGGGTGGCTCAGTGGGTTAAGCCTCTGCCTTCAGCTCAGGTCATGATCTCAGGGTCCTGGGATCGAGGCCCACATCAGGCTCTCTGCTCAGCAGGGAGCCTGTTTCCTCCTCTCTCTCTGCCTGCCTCTCTGCCTGCTTGTGATCTCTCTCTCTGTCAAATAAATAAATAAATAAATAAATAAATAAATAAATAAATAAAATCTTAAAAAAAATCCTTGAGGTAATTATGACTCATAATATGCTAATTTTATGACTGACAAAAACAAGACTCAGAAAGCTTAAGAAGTTTCTAACTACAGGTGCTGTACATGCTGAACATGACTCTCAAACACTGATCCATGTGATTCATAGGTTTAGCAGATGAAGCAGGGATAGATTCTGATAATAGAGTCTGCGTAAGATGGAATTATTAGGTTTTGACCACAGAGCAAAAACCCATGTCACTGTTCATTAAGTAAGGGAATATTCTAAAAATTATCAAATGCATTAAGTCTAAAATAGCATAGTTCTCCTCTGCGGAGAGTTAGCAAGTTTATATGTATGTCATGAAAGGCTTTCTTTTTATACAAATAAAAAACTTAAAAATCCTAGTCAATTTAAAAATGAAATATTTAAGTAATTGTTTCAATAAGACATAGTCATATATTTTCTATTTGTTTAATAAGGATTGCACTTAGGGTGATTTTTGCAATTTTTTTTTTTTTTTTTAAGATTTTATTTTTTTATTTGACAGAGAGAAACACAGCTAGAGAGGGAACACAGCAGGGGGAGTGGGAGAGGGAGAAGCTGGCTTTCCACCTAGCAGGGAATCCAATGTGGTGCTTGATCCCAGGACTCTGGGATCATGACCTGAGCCGAAGGCCATGTTTAACGACTGAACCATTCAGGTGCCCTGATTTTTGCAGTTTTAGAGGCTATAGTTTTTTTGTAGTTTTGTAACAGATTCATTTTGACAGGTGTTGAGTAAAATATAGGTCAAATAATGTTTGCTTAAGAGAAAGTGTACTGCCATTTGCAGTGACAGGGATGGAACTAGAGGGTATAATGCTAAGTGAAATAAGTCAGAGAAAGACACATACCATATATTATCACTTCTATGTGGAATTTAAGAAACAACTGATGAACATAGGGGAAAAGAAGGAAAAATAAAATAAGATAAAAACAGAGAGGGAGACAAACCATAAGAGACTCTTAACTCTAGAAAACAAATTGAGGGTGCTGGAGAGGAGGTCGATAGGGCGATGGGGTAATTGGGTGATGGGTATTAAGGAGGACACTTGTTGGGATGAACACTGGGTGTTATATGCAGCTGGATGAATCACTAAATTCTACCCCCAAAATATAAAACACTATATGTTAACTACCTTGAATTTAAATAAAAACTAACAAACAACAACAACAAGAAAAGAAAGCTTACTGCTGTTTTATTCAAGAATGCCTTTTTCAGATGGACCATATGTACATTTTTAGTAAACTAATATTATGGTTTATAATTACAGGGCTATCTCTAATTATGGTAGATTGCATTTATTTTAAAGTTTTTTTTTTGTTTTGTTTTGTTTTTTTTTTTGACAGAGTGAGAGACAGCCAGAGGGGGAAACACAAGCAGTGGGAGCAAGAGGGAGAAGCAGGCCTCCCCTCCTGCTGAGCAGGGAGCTCAATGCAGAGCTCCATCTTGGGAACCCAGGATTATGATCTGAGCTGAAGGCCAGCACTTAACAACTCAGTCACCCAGGCAGGGTGTAGATTGTATTTATAATTCCTATCAAAAAACTCATTCTGAAATTAGGAAATTGTATTTATAATCTTCAGTGTGTTAGCACTGTTACAACTGTAGATGAATTTTACCCTCTAAACATACAGATTTTTTTTGTCTTTTATATAAAGTAGCTTGCGATAAAAAAAATCCCTGAGGAAAATTATTTAATATTTTTAAATATCATCATTGACTCTATTGAAAAGATTTTCACCAACATTTGCATCAACAATATTATCATAAATTAATTTACCTCCATTTCTCTCTATCTGAAAGGAGTATCATAATTTAAAGTGCCATTGCATTATTTTATCACATTTATTTTTCAAATAAAGAAACAGGCGCTGAAAGAGTTAGAGTAAGTCTGCCCAAATCATTCAATTGCAAGTTGTGACCTAAGATCTTCCTCTTGGATAGAGTAATCCTGCCTGATACAAAGTATTTTATATTTTATGGTCTTACATATTTTGAAAGGTCTTCCATTTCTTATACAAATGGTAGAAAAAGATAAGTCTAGCTAGAATAATAAGTTATGATTTTGTGCTGTACATTTTAATATTAAATTCAAAGACATATTTATTCTGTATCTTTTTAAGTTCTAACTAATGCAATTGTTTTTCTTACCCTCCAGTCCTAAAAACTGCCTTTTTATAGGGTATGTGTATACTTTTAGTTATATGGCCAATGAGGTACAAATGTGATTGAGGAGGAGCTTAGAGGATTCACTTGACCTGCTTAGAATTCTTTTAGAGGCAGCTTTGAATAAATCTTATTATATATTACATTTAGATAGGGTTTATATTTACATCTTAAACATTAAGCAAGTTTGCAAAAAGTGTCTTGCTTCCATTTCCCTTTCTCTAGTACCTGCAGATACGGCTTTTCAATTACAGCTATTCTATCCCATTGAACCCATACGTGGATTTAGGTCTCCTCCAATTTGGATCTCTAAGAAGTCCTTATCTACTAATCAATTGGTATTGACTAGTGAAATTACATACATTTGTCATTTCTCCTATTAAGTCTCAGTCGTTTTGCATGTAATAGCAAAAATATGATTTCTGGAAAGTAAAGTGTATGAATTAAAACACCTAACATTTCAACTTCGTATACATTGTTTCTTTTAATCAACTTAATTCTAAGAAGGGTTTCAAACTTTATAAATGGCGAATTTGACACCTAGAAAAAATTAGAGATTTTATCCCTTAGAGCATAGAGTGTTAGAAATACATTCATATTTTCAGGTGTGTATGTGGAGGAGTTACTATAATGTATCTATTGCACACACCCTGCCTCAAATAATAATTTGAGATCTTCTGAAAATTTGTTTAAATTAAATATATATGAAATGAAAGTAAATAAAGTCTAAGAAAAAAACAGTAACCATTTGAGCCAGATATTAAATTATTTTTATCATTAGTTCTTTTTTCATAGATTTAGGAAAACAACATTCTATATTATTACCTTGAGTGCTTTGGCTAGATTTTATTTCAGAGAGCATTTCTATAAATGATGGCTTTTGACATTTTTTTTTTTTAATTGGGAATTAAAAGGACCACTAACTTTAAGGATTAGTAGAATAGATCTAAGTTCATTAAACTAGGATAGACTGCTGTCCCTTTCCAAATAGTTTTAAAAGTTGTGATCTGTTAAAATACTGTAGGATAGATAAGAAGACCCATTAGAAAATTCACAAAAGTTTATGACCGTAAGTATGTTCTTGTTAATTTATATTTTGCCTCCAACATTGGTTGCATCCTCTACATTTTTATGAAGGCTGCCATAATGTGATCAGAGAGTTTTGTAATATTGACAAGAGGCAGTGTGAAAGTCATGAATATAAAAAGACTGCTTTGGGACAAAGTTAAAGAGAAATTGATGGCTTTAATAATGTCAGAGACAAAAGGCATTGGACAAGCTCAGTAGCATTTAAAATATTTATTAAACTCTGTCTGTAATTTTTCATAGGAAAGTTGCTTTAATGACAAAGGAAGTCATAATACAAACAGAACAATCCAGATGCTGCTGTGAGTCAGCACTACTTCAGAGACATTTATATTCTTACCCTCAAGCTTTCTTAGAACCTTCTCTAACAGTTGCAGCTGTGTGAATAATTTGTGGAAGAGCAGAGATAGAATTCTTCAAAAGAATACAAGATAATGGCATTGAGAAAAAAAAAAAAAACAGTATTTAGTTGTTTACATACCAGTGACCTGACAATTCACCTAAATTCATTTTTGTTTTCAGTTAGATTATAGTCACTGTATTGGGTCAGTGATCTCTGCTTTCTGACTCAAAAATCAGGCTTCTGAAACACCCAGGTTATACTGTTTTTATACATTCGGTAGCAGTGCAGTGATTTCTAAAGAAAGATCACAGAATGAAAGTGAAAAAGCAGGGCTTAATATTATAAATATTTATTTTTTCGTAGGATTGTTTTTAATATTAGATTAGAAGGATGGTTAGATTTTATTAAGTACTTCCTAATATTGAGAAAAACACTAATTTACTTTACTACATTGAAGTTGTTATGGATCTTTAAGAAATATATTCACCAACCTTAGTACCAGTTTTATATGTATTAATATTACACAATACTTGATGGTTTTGAGCTGATATTCTTCACAACTGATTTCATATAGACCCCCAAATTTCCAGGAAGAAAGACCTAGCAAAATATACAAGTCATATTGTATTTTCTTTAGCTGAACTTCTTTTTATGATTCTAAACTTAATATTTAGTATCAGAACCTCATTTCCATTTTAATTTCTATAACTAGTTAAAAATCATTAGTCTTGGGCGCCTGGGTGGCTCAGTGGGTTAAAGCCTCTGCCTTCAGCTCACGTCATGATCTCAGGGTCCTGGGATCGAGGCCCACATCGGGCTCAGCAAGGAGCCTGCTTCCTCTTCTCTGTCTGCCTGCCTCTCTGCCTACTTGTGATCACTCTCTCTGTCAAATAAATAAATAAAATCTTTAAAAAAAATAAAATTAAAGTATTAGTCTTAAGTACCTATTCTTAGAGCAACTCGTCCTCCATATACAGTATCTTATTATTTATACATTATGCTCTAAGAACCATTAGATAAGTTAAACATAGTTTTATTATATTAGTTCAATATAGTCACATGATGTTTATCTTAACTGGCTTATGGAAAGAAGCAGTTCAGTTTCCTTGAGATGTTGCATCCATTTGAGGTGAATTTTTAATACCTCTCCAAATTACTATTATATCAAATAATCTGCTTCCTGAGTAATTTTGGTGAGACATTGACTATCATTAGAAAATTTTCAGTACATAGACACTTACGTTTAAATATTACCTTTTGCTTAAGATATCAGGAGCCTTATTTAAAGATTTTCATGGTGGCACACCCAGATTGGATTCTAAATCCAATGTGAAAATTCTTTGGTGGTCTTCATCAGCTTCTTTATTCATGCAATACCAACAGCAAGGAAAGACAAGTTCATAGAGTGCACCTCCTAACTAAAAATGACTGTAACAAATGGCTTGAAATGTTCTCTGGAGAATTATTGACTTTTTAATTCAGGCTGCCATCAATCCTCATTTATATTTCATAATATGTATCCCGGGAAAAATAACCTACTTCTAAATGTGTAGCTTGTCACTGAGGTTAAATAGTTGCTATGCCAATCACTTATCCTTCAATTCTGTGTAAGTTAAGAGATATTTTTCAGACCATCTCTTGATACCAATATACTAAGCATATTATATGAATATTATTTTCTTTCAAAATATGATAGTACATATTTGGGTATAAGAGTTCAATTATTATTATTGATTATTCATTCAATAATAATTATTCATTATTTTCCTTTAGTTCACATGTAAATGTATCAATAAAGTAAAAATAACTAAGAATGCAGGGAGAAATTGAATATCTTATTTGAAAAGTTGTCCTTAGGAGAATATCAATGACAGTAGAGGTGACCCATATAATCTCTACATTTTTAAATATGAATGATGTAGAATCTATTGTTATCATTGACTTTATTGATGTGCTGCATTTCAAACTAACTTTTTTTTTTTAAGATTTTATTTATTTTCTCCGGGATCATGACCTGAGCTGAAGGCAGTCGCTTAACCAACCGAACCACCAAGGTGCTCCTCAAACTAATTTTTGATATAGTTAGGGTCATCTAGGTTTTTTGCTCTTTCAAAGAATGTTGCAAGAATTTTTGGTCCTTGCTTTAGCTCTAAGTTTTGTGGCAAGATACACTTTTTTTCTATTAAATGTTTATTGAGAGAGTAGTTTTCCATTTCGGCACTCTATGTAAGTCTTTTTAAAAAGCTCATCTCCTAACTTCTGTGTTGTTAAGAGATTAGAGTTTAGGTCTGAGTATTTGAAAAAAAAGCTCTTTACTCCAGATCTTATGATAATGTGACTTTGTTGGAAGTATATTATTGTAACACTTTAAAACGTTATTTACTTGAACTTTCAATATAATAAAATGATACAAACAATACTCTGTAAATTAAAGTATACCAAAAGTCTAAATATGTGCTTTATGTTACCAAGAAAGTTCGTGCAGAAATTTTATGAGGACTATTTTAGAAAATATTTGATATTTCAACATACACCATTTAAGTTGTCATCAAGGTTAAAAAAAACAAAAACAAAAACAGAGCCTGGTTTTACTCCCATTATTGTTGTGGATGTTTATGTGTATTGCATTTGTTTTGACTTATATTTAGGAAAGGGTGAAAGGATGCAGCAAAAATCTGGTGCTCAGAACTTTGGAATTTTATTACTTTTCTGTTACAGAAACTATTAAAGGCAATTCACAAAGCAAAGACCCGGCTTCAATTTGAAACGATTACTGGGCATTTCTGAGGACCCCTTCCCTCCCTTTGTCTCCAAGTCAGAGCTGACATGAGTCCAGTTTAAGATCTCTAGCGAATAGCCAAAATGAAGGCACTGGTAGGACAATGCACATATCTGTAGTCCTGATTGTGGCTTCAACTAGTCTCTTGGTTTGAATTGCTTTCATAACTTCAGTAAATTTAGAAGGCTGAAGTTTATTCGTTAGTCAGTCTAATTTGTATATACGATGGCTCCTCTAGGCACAGGAAAGAACAGTGGTGAAATTAACTTTGGGCTAGAGTTGAGAGCCTAAACAGACTCTCAGTCTGGTCATTGACCTTATATCCATTGGCAGGCATTCCACTGGGTGAAAAATAAAAGAAATCAGGCAGTTCAAAGTATATTAGTTAACCAAAGAGCAAGATGGCACAAGTGAACATTTCTGTCGTATTTTGCTCAGTTAGCTCCAGCAGAAAATTCTTGCACTGAGAACCAGGGTGTTTCTCCTTATTTACCAAGTCATATTCTTACTAAGGCAAATGCAGAGTACATACATTCTCATCGTCATTTTAAATAACAATTGCTAAAGTGTATCATGAATAAAATATATGTGTAGTACGTCTGTAATATGCATTTTGTGGAACACTTCATGTTCTACAGAACTTTTGCCACTCAACTATGTAAGGGGATACACTGATTAAATAAGGCAAACCTCTCTACTAAGAAACTTACTATATATATTAGCAAACAATGAATTATCCTAAAACTTAGTGGCTTAAAGCAACAAGCATTTATTTTTTTGTCTTATGAGACAATAACAGGAAAATAAAGATATGAGATAATAACACAAATAAGACAACTAAAGAATTTGAGAATAGCTTAGCCAGGTGGTCCCTTAGACCTTTCTGAGATTGTAGTTTCTTTGGAAAATGTATATTTAGCCACTTTGCCCATTTTTTAATTGCTTTTTGTCTATTAAAGTGTTCATTGTATATTTTAGATATTAACTATTTACCAAGTAATCTAGTTTATAAATAGTTTCTCCCATTTATAGATTTCCTTTTCATTATGTTGACAGTTTCCTTTGCTATGGAGAAGGAGTGGTTTGCCTTTTGGTGCTGGGTTATAACAGCTCTTTATATATTCTGGATACTAGTATGTTATCAGATACAACTTTCAAATATTATTTTACTCTATGAGTTATATTTATACTTTCTTGATAGTGCCCTTTGATGCAACAAAAAATTTAATTTTAATGAGGTTCAATTTATTGATTTTTCTTTTGTTGCTTGGGTTTTGGGGTCATGTCTAAGAAACCATAGTAAAACACAAGGTCTGGAAGATTTACTCTTATGTTTTCTTCTTTATTATTTTAACTCCTACACTTAGGGTTTTTATTAATTTTGAGTTAATTTTTATGTAAGTTGTGAGGTAGAAGTTCAAGTTCATTCTTTTTATATGGATGTTGTTTCAGCATCAATTCTTGAAAAGACTATTTCTTGGCGTTTATGTTAAAATCGATTAATCATAGATTAATAGGTTTATGTCTGAATTTCCAACTCTATTTCATAGATTTAATTTTTTTTCTTATGCCAGTATCACATTGTTTTGGTCTATATATATATATATATATATGTACTATATATATATATATATACTATACACATACTTTGTAGTATATTTGGAAATTGAGAGGTATGAGAACTCCAGTGTTATTATTTTTCAAGGTTGTTTTGGCTATTTTGGGGGTCCTTGGTGAATCTAGAGAAATCTGAGCATTAGTGCTTCCATTTCTACAAAAAGAAAAAAGTGCAGTTGAAATTTTGATAGAGATTACATTGTATCTAGAGATCAAATTTTTTGTAGTATTGTCATCTTACTATAACATACTTACTATTATTAATACTATTACTTATTATTATTATTATTACTATTACTATTCTTACAAGTTCTTACTATTCTACTAATTAATTATTTCAGTTCATAAACACATGACTTTTCACTTATTTAGTTTTTTTTTTTAGTTCTTTCAATTCATTTTGCAGTGTTTAGTGTGAAAGTCTCACATATCCTTGGTGAAATTTATTTCTAAATATTTTATTGTATTTCTGTAAATATAATTGTTATCCTGATTATTTAAAGATGTTATAGTAAGGAAAAGATTTTCATTCTTTCACATTTTTATATTCATTTACTTATTTATATAATTAATTCTTTAAGTCTTATTTAATTCCTTATGTTTCTTTATAATTGCTAATTATTTTAATGATAAAATTTTCTCATATTTGACAAATACAAGTCCCTTTAAGTTGGCTTCTGTATTTTTTTGATGTTTTTATCATACTTTGAAAACTTCTTTTATTCCCAAAACAGGATGTCCCAGGCTCAGCTTGTATTTTTCCTGGCACAGTCTCTTCCTTTATGTAAGGAAAACTGGTACATTTTTGCAGATGATGATATTTGGAAACCAAGAGCTATAGAAATATATATGATTAAAATATATGATCAACAATTTTCTCATACTGCAATTTTTGGAAAATCAACGAATATGGCTTACTAATTCATTTTTTTCCCCATTTCTTGTAGTCCCTCCGGTAATCCGGGTGTATCCAGAGAGTCAGGCTCGAGAACCTGGGGTAACTGCGAGTCTCAGGTGCCATGCAGAAGGGATTCCAAACCCTCAGCTTGGCTGGCTCAAGAATGGAATTGACATTACACCAAAGCTGTCCAAGCAACTCACTCTTCAAGGTGCTTTTTATTTGCACTTTTTCCTCTTAAATGACCATGTAGAAATTTTATACTAAAATTTATAACAGAGTTTATATGATTTAAAAAAAAAAAGCTAGTTTATGGCAACCAAATGTCATGTATATGAAAAAAATATAGTTGTTCTTAAGACATTATATTTGAAATAGAGTCCATTAGTATTTTTAGTGTTTTGAATAAAATCTTGTCATAATAATTAATTATGCCATTATTTTGGCAATAGGTGAAATAGTATATCATGTATCTTTGAAATTCTTGTCCTATGGATTATAACAGATACACTGAACAGAATAGGTGGATTTCTTGAAGGGGTCATTTTTTAAGTCATATTTCAGAAATGAATCATAGAGTGTCAATAGTATAGAAATTCCTTAGTGAATATTTTGCAGTGTACCTTGCAAATGAAGAAGGAAAAAAATGTCACTAAATATGTTTAACACTTACACTGTTTGAAAGGGATGAAAGTTATTACTGAATTTTAATATAGAAAATATTCTGTTTTAATAGTGTACTATGTAAATATAATTAATCAATTATTATACAGATTATAATAGTAATAAATATGTGGTAAATAGAAAACAAAAAAATCTTTGTAATGCCAAATAACCTGAATATTGCAAAAGCCATTGCATATATGTTAATTATACTAACAATTTTAAAATGTTTAAATCTTATTTCCCCCATCAAGAGTAGAACATGACAACTCATTTTACTAGAGTACTTGTTGCCTGACATTATATTCTTTAATTGCATGGTTTAAATTCCTTCAATTCATGCTACAAGTGCATGTATTTTCATTTTTGCATTATTTGTATAAGCATAGACTTTACTTCTTATTCTACTTTAAAGTGAATGTTTCAATATGTTTTTAAATAAATCTTTTTGAAATATTTACTAATTTATTTTTATAAGTCTGAAATGGCATATGAAAGTAATTGTGACCTTTAAAACCTAGATTCTACAAATCTTTATTTTATTTATTTATTTTTTTTTTAAGATTTTATTTATTTGACAGAGAGAAACACAGCCAGAGAGGGAACACAAGCAGGGGGAGTGAGAGAGGGAGAAGCAGGCTTCCCGCCGAGCAGGGAGCCCGATGTGGGACTCGATCCCTGGTCTCCGGGATCATGACCTGAGCCGAAGGCAGTTGCTTAACCAACTGAGCCACCCAGGCGTCCCTAGATTCTACAAATCTTTAAATTAATAGATGTAAACTCAACAAATTTACATGTTTACATCTACTGATTACATCTTTAGTGTCTATAATCTTAGAAAAGGATTGATCTAATTAACAGAAATCTAAGTGAAGAAAGTTCTAATTAGTTTCTGATTTTGCTATCTCTTGCCCATTTAATAGCAGTAAACCATATTAAGTGAGTATATTATATCTGCTGCTAGGAATACCCAGAAAGGCACATTTGAGGGGGTTTTACACTCCAGATACTATAGGGAAAGAGTGGGGCCCCTTGTAAGCTATTACCATTTTTCTCAAAAATGAGAAAAATCATTGAAGTTTTGAAAGAATGTGATAAATGAAGAGTGAGTAGGAAGCACAACCTAAGAGATAAATCTAGGTGCATAGGCATGTGAAATCCCTGTGGCTTTCTCTATGATTACATGTTACCAAACATTATCATTGTTTAATTATCCATTTATTCAACAAATGCTTAGTTAGAATTCATATGTGAGGTCCAAGTATAGGCATGGACTGAATATGTCAATGGATGAGATGATATGTTAATGAGAAGAAGTAAAATCCTAGAAAAGCAGAAATGTTTAACTGGAGAGCAAATCATGGTAACACAGGAGACTAAAAATCAGCAAAATGGAAGAGAAAAAGATGATCTTACAGAAGAAAAGAAAGCAAAGTATGGGAAAAAGTTCAACAATCTCAGTTGCATGGAAAGGTCAAGGAAAGTCACTGAAATGTATTCATGGGTCAGGTGATTAGTTTGGCCTTTTGACATTTGGGGAAAACAGTATTCATAGCCATCAGTCTTCCTAGGCTTAGAAATGAGGAGGTAAGAAATGATAAAAATCTCTCCAGATTTTGAAAGGAGGAAAAAAGAAAAGACAGTTGCTATTGATGGAAAGGATTAGGACTAATGACGATATTTTTTTCCTCTTAGTGCATTAATTGAAGAAATAGTAGGAAAGAGAAAGATGTGCAGATAAATATGGAAGTGGGGAAGAATGACCAAATAATTGTATGAATCAGAAAGAAAAGAAGGGAGATTTTCCTTGGAAAGAAACACAGAGTTTCTTTTGAGAAATAAATGTGAAGATGTAGACAGAAATAAGAAGTAAGGAATAAGGCTTTACTTGTTTTCCCAGCTTTGACTGATGTATACGTGACGGCATTTTGTAAATTTAAGGTAAAAATATGATGATTTAATAAGCATATATACTGCAAAATGATTTGGATTTACTTGTTAATTATATGTATGCACTTCATGATTTAAAAACAGGGTCATGCAGTGCCTGGGTGGCTCAGTCGTTAAGCATCTGCCTTGGGCTCAGGTCATGATCCTGGAGTCCCGGGATGGAGCCACACATCAGGCTCCCTGGTTGTTGGAAAGTCTGCTTCTCCCTCTCTCACTCCCCCTGCTTGTGTTCCTTCTCTTGCTGTGTTTCTCTCTGTCAAATAAATAAATAAAATCTTAAAAAAACAAAACAAAACAAAAACAAGGTCACTTGCTTAGGGTGAGAAGTTGGTATTAGGATGAGAAACTTAAAGTCTTATGTCAGCCGCTTCCCCAAAAAGTAACTGAGGACGCTCAGGATAATGCAAATCACATCACGAGGTTTATTTTCAGCTAGCTGGGGTCCAAGTTTATTTCCAGCTACCTGGGGTCCAAGTATCTTCACGGCACAGTGGGTTTCAACAAGAACCCGGAATGCAAGGGTCTAGGGGTTTATATGCATTTCAAACAGCAAGCATGAGTTACACAGTAATTTTCTTGGTTGGGTGAGACAACATTTTAACCCCCCCTCCACTTCCTGGGATGCCCAAACATTCCAGGAACTGAAGCAAGATGCACAACTAGTTTCTTGACTTAACTGCCCTCATTTGGTAAACAAAGGCCTTGTAAAGGCAAAAATCACCAGGGGGTCTTAGATGTGTAGAGACCTAAATCACCAGGGGGTTACAGAGCTTGTTATGGCTGCCTTTAGGCTAAGCAGGCCCTAACAGAAACATCAAACAGAGTACAGATTTGGAATAAAAACAGCAGGAAATGAAAGGCATGTAAAGGTCAAGTGAAGTAAGTCCAAAGTAGCCCTGAACATCCTGCAAACTGAAAACCGTGGATTTGAAAATTTGTAAATTTGCTTATGCAGTCATCTCTTAATGTACTCAGAAAAGTAGATGCAGAGACACCAAGTACAGAGATATGCCAACTTGTTCTGGTTTGGGCAGTTGGAAGGTATATGTGTCAGAATGATAAATGGATGAGGGGATTGTTAGTTCTGGCAAATAGAGTACAAAACAACTAGCAATGGTAGGTTATGTAGAGAAGGAAGAAGACAGTTGGAGCATATAGGTTAGGGGGACATACAACAATATCGAGAAGAGAACTTTGGAAGAAGGAATGAATTGACTTTGATATTTCAAAAAAAGTCTGGAGAATTTAGGTTGTTAAATGTGTGGCTCTTGAGAGAAATGTCATTTGGAGAGAGTCATATTTCATGCAGAACAAGAAGCTGATGCAGGCGGGTAAATACATTGTTCACTCCTTATCTTTTAGAGCAGGGGTCTGCAAACTAAGGCCCAGAGGTCAAATCTGGGAAGCCGCTTACTTTGTAAATAAAGCCATCTGGGGGAGGGGGAGGAGCTTTGTGTTTGTTTCTGTTTTTAGAACACAGCCATGTTTTTAAAATATTGTTCATGGCTGCTTTCATGCTGCTATGACAGAGGTGAGTAGTGTTAAAGATACTTTATGGCCCACAAAGCATATTTACCCTGCCTTTAACAGGAAAACAGAACAAAGCAAAACACCCACAACCCAAAAAACAAATGGCCAAACCTCTGTTTTGGAGTAGTGATTTTCATCAATGGATGTGGGGAATGGAGGTGTGCAATATCATCTGTAAAGTGAGAAAAAGGTTCAAGTTATCTGAATCCTTATTCCTCCCCAAACACTCACTTGCCTCTCCATATCCCATTCACATTCCTTGAGACCCACTGGCATTCCCAAGCTCTCTTTCCCATTGGTTTTCTATCTTCTTTCCCCAAAGTGGGATATGGATTATTTCATCACCTATCTGCCTTAAATAGTCCTATGACTTTCTGTCACACATGATGCCTGGTGTTCTTGTGATTGGATAATATGAAACAAACACACACAGAAACAAAGAAAGAATGAAAATAAAGTAAAACAGGAAAAAAAAAAAAGGAAATCTAAACAGATGAGCACAGCAAGCACTGAATTTTAGAGTCTGATAAGTGTCCAGCCCTTATCTTTTGAACTGAGTGATTTCCATAAGATCATTCTATGAGTCTCTGATTCTGCTTCTGAAAATTATGTATTATTTAGGACAATTAACAAATAAGGTATGTCAAGCACCTTGTATATTTCCAATACATTTTCAATACAGTTAGTGGTTAGTTATACCCTGGTTTCCACATCAGGGAATCAGGGTTTAGCTTAACAAATTATTTTACTGAGAGTTATATTCATCATAACATTGTTCATAATCATGAAAAAAATTGCAACAATGTAAATCCTAATCAGGGGATTTATTATTTTAAAGGTAAAACTACTAAAGCAGATCCATCTAATTAATTACTATGTTGCCATTAAGACTATGTATTTTTTTAAATAACATGTGTGCCTTGAATAAAAAACAAAAGTCAAAAAAATTATTTTACCAAGATTGAAAAGTTAAGCTAATTATCCCCTTAATCCTTTGGTTGTATACTAATTATATCAATTTCTGACTGTATATCAGTATATCAATACTGACTATATCATTATAATAAGGTTTATGGATATTTCTGGCAAAAGACTGAAATCTTGCTGACAAATATGTGTTATTATCTTTCCATTTTCCTTACTTAATACTGTCCTTACCTTATAAGTCCAGGTATATAAAACAGTCTCAACAATATACCTGATAAGTGACAATTTTACTATACTTGATGATGTAGCTCACTGATTTGCTTCATGAAAAGTCTTTTTATCTATATTCACCTGTTTATGAACCATATTGCTATTATTTTAAAATTTTTTAAAGTGGATTCTGAATACTAAACATAAATACATAAATGGAATTATAGTTGCCAATATGAAATATATATGAAATGTGGGAAATAGGAAATATTGATAAAATATGAAACCCTGTGCATTTGACACAGAGTTTGGGGCTCTCTGTAATAGAATGACAAGACACTTTATGAAACACTTGAATGCTTTTGGAATCATTTGGCATGCTTCCAAAGCATGGAAGTAGGAAGGAAAACAGTTTAATTAGGACAAGCTAAGAGAACTGCTTGACTGTGTAATCGGAAAGCACTGTACCAAAACTGAAATCGTAGTTTACAAGTTGCCTTTGCCTTCTGTTTTCAGCAAATGGCAGTGAGGTTCATATAAGCAATGTGCGCTATGAAGATACAGGAGCATACACTTGTATCGCAAAGAATGAAGCAGGAGTGGATGAAGACATCTCTTCTCTTTTTGTGGAAGATTCTGCTAGAAAGACCCGTATGTATTGAACACTTATACCTACAGCGCACATAGGCGCACACGTTGTACTCAACTTTACAATTAGACTTTTTTCAAAAAGCAAAAGCACCAGAAAACGCGGCAAAATGAAGAATGCATTTGAAAAAAATTAATGCATTAGAAAGATAATCTTAAAATATTAAAATCAGATTTAAGAATTAAGCAAGTTTGTGAAATTTTTAGTACAATGCTAGAATGATTTTATTTCCTTTGCAGTATGCCTACTATGTTTCAGGTCCTGTCTTTCCATTCACACATACAGGAATTCAAATTCCAGGCAAAATCTCTCTCCCAAATGACATAGAGATATCAAGGTCCCAAGATACACCAAAGAGGGTTCCTATAGGTTTAAAAAATTCATATCTTCCTTTTTCTCTAAGTTCCTTGAAGTCGGTGGCTCATGAGCCCTAGAGAAGGCTTTCACCCTGTGGTTGCTGACAACAAAAGACACTCATCTTAAAACATCAATCCCGGGGCTGTTTTCTCCATTTAGGGAAAGAAATCCTTTGCAGTGGCTATACATGTTTCCCAGTTGTATCACATAATAAGAAAAAAATATATACCATTCTTTTAAAAATTATTACCTTGTGAAAGAGGTATGGATAGAGTAGGGATGCTACAAATGGATTTTTAATTACAGCTGAATGGCTTGGAACTCAAAGTCCTCTTACAGCTTGTATCAAATGAGCTCTCCATGACATCTCACAGACATTTTCTTTCCTTAGTCTGCATATGCCACCGTATGGTTGTTTTAGGATTGGACCTGGATGTACTGGGAATGACTGTTCCTTGCTCCTCAGTCTGATTTGTTATCTCCATTTACAAGTCTTATTAATCTAATTTGTTGCAAGGGCCCTGATATTTGAGGGCTCTCTACTTTGGCATGCTTATTTCTCTGAACCTTGTTTTTGAACAAGGATAAAGCATTGTCTTGGAATCTTATTTCTCTTTAAATCAATGAGTACATGTAATATTAGTGGATCCAATGGGGAAGAGGATCTTATCTAAGTCCTGAATACCAATGTATCTTTGTCTGTATTTGGTCTGGCTAGGACAACGATTGTTATAAGCAAATATTTAAAAAGGAAATTCTTAAGGTAGAAAAACAGAAAAGAAAGATGGATTTAATAACCTGGATAATGTCCACCATAATTTGTCCACTTCTTTTATATATTTCTGCTAAATACCAATTTGTAATTAGCTTTCTGTTAAAAACATAATTTAGGTGACAAGTAATTGGATACTTTGACTTTCTTTGTCCTTTATGATATTTGTGACACAGATTTTAATTTCAACTTTCTGTTCTGATTTTCTTTAATGTTTGTCAGTACTTTTCAAGATATTTGCCTAGTTACAGGATTAAAATACTTAGAGTTCCTTTAATGAGTGAATCACTTAGTCTTTACCAGCATGTCCTTTTGAGGACAATTTTAGAGGAAGATTGAATATAATTCTACTCACAAATTTAGTCATATGAATGTTTAATCATTAACAGTTCCTGAAATCTTGTTTTTTTTAATTTTATTTTACTTATTACTTTGAGCTCTTAGGTCAAAATAATGCATTTTAAAATAATTTTTGAGATTATACATTAGCATGTTATTAAAATCAGAAATAACATTGTTTTTATAAGTTTTAGCAATGCAGGCCTTACTACATCTGTATTTATAGAACTTCCAAAATCATCTTATAAGAAATAATACAAGTAAAAGATTTGGAGTGTTTTGTTCCTAAGTCTGGTTATAAATTATCTATAGATGTTCCTAATGTATTTAAATTGTGTAACATTTTCAAGGATAAATGGAGAAAACTAGGGGGTGCTTGGGTGTCTCCGTAGGTTCAACATCTGCCTTCAGCTCAGGTCATGATCCCAGGGTTCTGGGATCAAGCCCCACGTGGAGTTCCCTGCTCAGTGAGATTCTCCTCCCTCTACTTTCCCCCTCATCGCTGCTCTTTCTCTCTCTGAAATAAATAAAATCTTAAAAAAAAAAATGAGAGGGAAAACTAACAGATTTTACTTTTTAATTTAATTAGTTCATTTATTTTAGTAAGAGCAAAGAATAAATTTTACTCTCAAGTTTTTAAGTGCATGACACTTTATTGTTAACTATAAGCACTAAGTTGTATAACAGACCTCCCCGGAACTTGTTCATCTTATATAACTGTGACTTTATACCCATTGAACAACTCTTCATTTTTTTCTCCTCTACATAACTTCAAAACCCGCATTCTATTTTGTTTCTAAGATATTAACTCTTAGATAACTCATATAAGTGCAATTTTACAGTCTTTATGTTTCTGTGACTGATTTGCTTCAATTAGCATAAGGTCTTTCAGGTCCATTCATGTTGTCACAAATGGTAGGATTTCCTTCTTTTTAAGATGAAATAATATTCTATTGTATGTATACACAATGTTTTCTTTATCCATTTATTTATCAATAGATATTTGAGTTGTTTCCATATGTTGGCTATAGTGAATGATGCTGCAGTGAATATGTGAGTTCAGATATCTCTTTGATCATGATTCCCAGAAATGTATTCTGTTGCTCTCTCCGCAACACTGGTACGGGGGAAGGGATAACTGGACGAGCCTGTTATCCTCCGGGGGCTGAGCGAGATGGTAAGTGTCAGCGGCCGGCCATCCCCCTGAAACCCGGAAAGAAACCACACCCGAAAAAAAAAAAAAAGGAACCACACGGAGCCGGGAGTTGAGTCAGCCGTGAAGGCACAGCAATCTCACCTTTATTGTATCAGAGACACAGTTATATAGAGAGGAGAGGAGGGAGTAAGAGAAGTAGCAGGGGCCAATAGGAACTCATTACATGGCTATCACTAAGGCCTTAGGCAGATTTCAGACCTGACTGCTGGGCGTGGCTAAATTCGCCAGTCCCCGTGCCAGCTAGCCCAGGGCAGGAAGATTCAGCTAGGTCAGGTACTTGGAAGTATTCCAGAGAAGCCCAAGAGGCCATCCCAGCTGACTTCCACTAATGGCCGCAAACTAGCGGGCGCCAGGAAGTCTCAACAGTATTCTGAGAAGTTGGGTTATTGGATCATATGATAGTTCCATTTTTATTTTTTGAGGAACCTCTATGGTTTTCATAAGGACTGCACCATTTTTCATTACCACCAACAGGGCTCAAAAGTTCCAATTTCTCCACATCCTTGCCAAAATTTTTTATCTTTTGTTATAGTAATAACCATCCCAGCAAGTGTGAGGTAATATCTCATTGCAGATTTGATTTGTATTTTACTTCCTTTTTAAAGATTTTATTTATTTATTTGACAGAGAAAGATACAGCGAGAGAGGGAACAAAAGCAGGGTAAGTGGGAGAGGGAGAAGCAGGCCCCCTGCGAGAGGGGAGCCTGATGCTGGACTCAATCCCTGGACCCTGGGTTCATGATCTGAGCCAAAGGCAGATGCTTAACAATTGAGTCACCCAGGCGCCCCTTGATTTGCATTTCTGATGCTTAGTGATGTAGAACATATTTCATGTACTTACTGACCATTTGCATATCTTCTTTTGGAGAAATGTCTATTCAAATCATCAGCTCATTTTTTAAAATTAGATTTTTTAAAATTAATTTGTTATTGAAATTCCTTGTATATATTTGAAATTAAACTTATCAGACATATGAGTTAAAAATATTTTCTCCCATTCCATGGGTTGACTTTTCACGCTCTTGATTGTTTCCTTTGCTGTGCAAAAACTTTTTAGTTTGCTATAGTCCAACTTGTCTATTTTTGCTTTTGTTCCCTGTTCTTTTGATAAAATTATAGGCCAGTATCTCTGGTGAACATGGGTACAGAACTCTGCAAAAAAATATTAGCAAATTGACTCTAAAGCACACTAACAAGGTCATATATCATGATCATGTGGGATTCATCCCTGGAATACAAGGATGGTTCAAACTATGCAGATCAATAAATGTGATTTACACATTAAACAAAAAATTAAGAGTAAAAAAACACTTGGTCATCTAAAATATAAAGAAAAAGGATTTGACATACACTTTCATGATAAAAATGTTCAACAAACTACAGAAAGTACAGAAAGAATGTACTTCAACATAATAAGGTCATATATAACAAGCCCACAGCTAACATCATACTCAATAGAAAAAGAAAAAAAGAAATCTTTCCTTCCCAGATCAGAAATAAGACAAAGATGCCCAGTTTCACAACTTCAATTCAACATATCCTTGAAAGCCCTAGCCATAACAATTAGGCAAGAAAAAGTAAAAAATAAAAATCAGAAAGGAAGAAGTAAAAAAGTAAAATAGTCTGTTTGCTAATGACATGAATGAATAAATAAAAACACCTATAAAGGCTCCACAAACAAACTGTTAGAGGTAATAAACATATTCAGCAAAGTTTCAGTGTACCAAGTTAACACATAAAAATCTGTTGTGTTTCTATATATTAAAATGTGATATCCAAAAGGCAATTAAGAAAGCAATCCTATTTATTTATAATAGCATCAAAAAGAATAAAGTCCTTGGGAATAAACTTAACCAAGGAGGTGAAAGACTTATATATACTAAAAACTATAATACATTAATGAAAGAAGTTAAAGATACAACTAAATGGAAAGACATTTCATGCTCATGGTTTAGAAGAACAAATATTGTTAAAAATGCTCATACTAGGGGTGCCTGGGTGGCTCAGTGGGTTAAAGCCTCTGCCTTCAGCTCAGGTCATGATCTCAAGGTCTGGGATCCAGGCCAGCATCTGGCTCTCTGCTCAGCAGGGAGCCTGCTTCCTCCTCTCTCTCTCCTACCTCTCTGTCTACTTGTGATCTCTCTCTGTCAAATAAGTAAATAAAATCTTTAAAAAAAAGTGTTCATACTATCCAAAGCAATTTGTGATTAATGTCATTTCCATCAAAAACCACAATGAAAATAGAAATTTTTTGGGTTTTTTGGAAATTTCTGTTTCTGTGGGAATAGGAAAAAATCCTAGATTCATATAGAGCAATAAAAGATCCAGAATAGTCAAAGTGGTATTAAGAAAGAACAAACCTGGAAGCATCATACTTCCTGATTTCAAATAGTATATATAAAGCTATAGTAAATAAAACAATATGGTATTTATATAAAGACAGATATATAGACAAACAGAATAGAACAGAGAGCCCAGAAATAAATCCATGAATGTACAGATAACTGATCTTCAACAAGAGCATCAGAATATACATTGGTGAAAGGACAGACTTTTCACAAAATGGTTCTGGGAAACTGAATAACCACATGTAAAATTGAACCCTGATCTTACACCATACATAAAAATCAACTCAAAGTAGATCAAAAACCTAAACATAAGACCTGAAAATATAAAACTCCTATATGAAAACAAACAGCAATATTTCATGACATTGATCTTAGCAATGAAATTAATGGATTTTAGTTGTAACTCCAAAGTCTCAAATACTTTTTCATGTTTATATTCTACTAATTCATTTTTATATTATAGTTCATAGGCATACAAATCCAGTTTCTTTGGCATAACAAATTTACCTTTCATTTAAATAAACATCTTTAATTTTTGTTAAGTCTGTTTTCCATAAACTTGCTACAATGGTTATTGAGAACATATCATATATATGTATGCATATATAAATATATAGTTAATATGAACACACCCATTTTAGAATTATATGCACATAATTAAAATCTGAGTAATACTGAGTAAACTTAGCAGAATATTAAGAGCTACAGAAAAGAAGAAATTGAAACATACAAATGTCTATGTGATAGCAGAGAGTTTTCCTTGGGATGTATCCTAGTATCAATAAACTGTCAGAATCCTGTATAACAAAAACAAAACCAAAATCAAGTGGAGACCACATTAGAGAAAGCTATGGCCTTTTGTAACCTACTTCTTAAGGATTTCTCTGGGTTCTCTTCTAGTAATTCCATGGACAAAGACCAATATTGGTCTATAAAGTACATTTGGATAGGTAGATATTTTCAAAAAAGCCAAAGGAAACAGTCAGAGAGTCATCAGCGATGACTTATTTGCACATATTAAAAGATTACTGACTTGTATGCATTCATGAAAAATAAATTCACAGGTCATTTTTCTTTCAGTGGTGATGGCAGAATGCTATAGAAGAGCATGGACTTCAGCATTAGACATGAGTTAGAATCATTGTTCTACCACATAATAGTTCTGTGATTTGGAGCTATTACATAACCTCTTTGAGTTCTAATTTCTTTATCTGTAATGATCTGGAAAGAATATTAAATCACTAAGGGTTTTCTGTGTAGATATTAAAAAGCACTAACCATGGTGCTAGACATAAAGTAGCTCTTCCTCCACTTTATGAATGTTTTCTGAAAGTAATTACTTATTCCTTGCTAGAAGTATTGACGAAAGTTATTTTTTTAAAACTCTGAATAATCTAGTAATTGTTAGAAATTAGAGTTTCTAAAATGAATAGTACATAGAGACAAATAGAATCAATAGAGATATTGAGATAGATGTAGAGGTAAGAGGGAGGGAGGGAGAGATATGAGTATATATGGACATCTGTATAATTACATATTCAAATATAAAAATCATTATTTCATTTTACATTACAACTTGACTCAAGCAATTAGAGAATACATTTTTTCCTTTAATGTAGCTATTAAGATATTTTAAATAATATCTGGTCACGAGTCTACTTTTCACAAAGTGAAAACACAAGCTACACTTTACTTCCCCTTACATCAATTTATACCCCATTACATTTTTAAAAGGTTTTATTTATTTATTTATTTATTTATTTAATAGAGAGATAGATCACAGGCAGGCAGAGAGGCAGGCATAGAGAGAGGGAGAAGCGGGCTCCCCGCTGAGCAGAGAGTCTGATGTGGAGCTGGATCCCAGGACCCTGAGATCATGACCTGAGCCAAAGGCAGAGGATTTAACTCGCTGAGCCACTCAGGTTCCCCTCCCTATTACATTTTAAAAATTCTTTAATGTGCTCTTTTTCTGTTTTCTCTTTTAAAAGATTCAGAGAAAAGAGGTATTGAATTTCATATAGACGGTAATAAACACAGGAAAGACAACTTTTGGATTAAATGACACAACACAGTCTTTGTTTAGCTATAGCTTCAGAGTAATCATCCATTATTTTCTCCATAATAGAGCAGTCATAGTAGTATCAATCACATTTTTTTCTTATACTACATTTCCCAGCAGAATGATACTGTTGAGTGAACAATTCACGCAAAGCATCATATGGCTAAGGAGTTTATGTTTTGCTTGTAACTTAACCTTTGAATTGGAAACCTTGAGTTACAGTTCCCAACTTTGTCAACAAATCTCACTGGAAGTTTTCTCATGTGACAAATGGAACTACAAAAAAAAGTGCTTCAAAGTAATCTCATCTACAGGTACATTAGGGATGGGGTTTGAGAACCAAGATTTAATGGGGTGTTATAGGGAGGATTTAAATGTAAAGAAGAGTAGAATGGGCCATAGGGGATTAGATATGAAATATATGAGAGGGTTTTAGGCAGAGGTAAATGTTATTCATTTGAAAACGGCTTGCAAGTGGCATAAGAACTTGATACATTTCCGTTCCCAAGGGGAGTTCAATTCCCAGATGATAATAATTCATCTTCAGGATTAAGATAAATGAAAAGCAGTGTGAATGTAGCCTGCTATTGAAAGCTTTTAAGCTACTGGCTGCATTAAGCACTGAGTACAGATTATATCACACCTTGCTAGGATCTTAGTAAAGAATATGATTAATCTAGCTTCTTGTAAATATTGGAATAGAATGTGTGAATATATTATTAGAATATATACAACTTTACTGTTGCAGTCAGCATGATATTTGGAAATATGGAGCCATTCCAACCATCCTTATTTTAGAATTAACTTCAGTAAATTAATATCGGTTGAAAATTATGAAATAAATTACTTATAAGATTCTCTAAAGCAATATTTTAAATGTGCTAAGCTTGACAACAAGATTATTTGAATGAATAAGTTATATAAATATATCATGCTAATATAAATTAATAATCTTACAAAATACAATGACTGTGATTAACAATACACAGACTTTAGAAATATAGCAAAATATAGCCCTCTGTATTTAAATATTTCAAAAGATAATGTAAATGCTTAAGATATGTTTCCCTATTTTGGAAGCAGAGGAAGGGACTTTGAGAACTTGTTTGGAGTTTCTGGCAGGGGAGTGCAGCTGTTCCTCCACCCTTGACCAAAGAACAGTCCTCCTTTATGGATAAGGTCATCTTTCTCCGCTTGGTGTGCAGCTTAGTAAGGATGCACATATAGCAGAGAGGGAGGAAAGGGACCCATGCTTCGCCGTCAGATCAACCAAGTCAACCCTGGCAATCAATGGGGTGACAGGTGTGGCAGCCAGATTGCCTACACTTGAAACTAACAGTACACTGTATGTTAACTAAGTAGAATTTAAATAAAAACATGTTAAAAATGAAAAGAAACTAAAAAAAAGTTAAGGAAAGGATCTCAAAATAGGTTAAAACATGGTCTTTTTAGATATAGACAGTTTGTGTATGGTATTGCAAACTTTGAAAGAGAACATATTCTGATAATACAGAAAAATTTATTAACCCTCTAGCCTTCACTTACTTCCATTTTTATTACTTTATTTTATTATTACTTTTTTAAATTTTAAATAGGCTCCACACTCAACAAAGGGCTTGAGCTCAAGACCATGAGATTAAGAGCCCATGCTGTACTGACTGAGCTAGCCAGGAACCCCTTTACTTCTTATTTTTAAAGAAGGGAGACTACCTATTTCAAAAGGGCAGTTGTATAAATTTTTTGTTTTAAATATTTGTTTGTGGACTAGTTCTCAGGAACCTGAGGTCATGACCTGAGCTGAAATCAAGAGTTGGCTTAGCTGACTGAGCCACCCAGGCGCCCCAAGACAGTTGTATAGATTTAATGAGATCATTTAAGCGGAATCTTATTCATGTCTATAGAGTCTAGAAAGATCGTATAAATAGATGAGCATAGTCTGTAAACAGGTATAGGTGAGGCCAAATGCAGTGGTCATCAATTAATTATAATTTCTACACTCAACCAATGTGAGACAGAATAAGTAGGAATAAGAAAAGTCCAGAGTTAAAGATAAGGTGTGGCTATGATAACCAGGGTGAAATTTTAATCCTGATAGTTATAAGCTAAGTGCTTGAATTAAAAAGAATAAAATAAAAACAAATGTTTCAGGAAGAATGAAATAAATCAATAAATGTAAAAACATTATTTTTAATTTAACATTTATTGGATATTAGTCAATACAGAAGCTATACTAAAAATATTCAAAGGAGGTCGCCTGGGTGGCTCAGTTGGTTAAGCGACTGCTTTCAGCTCAGGTCATGATCCTGGAAACCCGGGATGGAGCCCCACATCAGGCTTCCCACTCGGCGGGAAGCCTGCTTCTCCCTCTCTCAGTCCCTCTGCTTGTGTTCCCTCTCTAGCTGTGTTTCCCTCTGTCAAATAAATAAATAAAATCTTAAAATATATATATATATATATATATATTCAAAGGAGAATGAACAATTCATATATCTTTTGAAAAGTCTCCAAACCTATTTATTTAATATTTGTCACAGACCTTTACATATCAGTAAGCTTAGTGTGAAATAAAATGTACTTAAGATAATCAGACTCATGTCAAGGTTAACTGTGCTTGATAAACATTTACTATTTTATGAGCTTTTATTATTTATAAAAATTCTAATATGCATAGTCTCAATTTGGCCAATGACATTGTCACATCCGGTGGAGTAACTTGTTCCATAAATCTTTTCATCTGTTGACCCAGAACACACTGAAATTATCTGCCTCATGATTTCCATATCTGAAGGATGTATTTTTAAAATAAAACCCTTTTCAATGTCATTAAATAGATCTATCTAACACATTGCCTTTTTTGCACAATAGTAGAGACTTGTTATCTAACAAGATGCTACGCGATCTGAATGCCATCAGATTGACAGGTTTACAACAATCCTAAGCAATCGGGCATCTCTTCTGCCTACAAAACAAAGTAAGACTCAAAGCTTTCTTAGTCTGATTTATTGTGCACATTTTGTCTGCAAGGCATTATATACCTTCATTGGAATATTCTCATCACATCTCATATTATACAATGCCAATTTGTCTAATTTATTTGATGATAAATTAGGCATGCAATTGCGACATCTTATTTACATTACTTCAGGCATGAAGACTAAATAACCGTCTATACAGTGACAGTGCTGAGTATAAAACCTCTATGACACTCTTAGAAAATCTACATATTAATATTTTGTAGGTGGTGCTCAGGTAAGAATTTAGAACTCACTTTAAAATTCTTTTGCAAAATAATTGTGTACTTAGTTTCAAAAAGAACTTAGAGTTATCATCACTATGATTTTCTTAAAATCCCTGATAGAGGAATTCAGTTGGAAGACAGTGTAAATGTGTGAAGCATTACTCAAATCAATGTGCCCTTCAAATGCACAGGCTCTGTGGTGAGAGGCTGCAGTGAGTTACCTTCTTAAAGTTTTATAAAATCTAATTTATGCCACACAGTTTTGTCAACTGTCTGCAGAACCAGATTACACATTTGTATATTCTGTTGTCCTTGGTTTGTCCAGATCTCTGAATTCTGATTATGAGATGAATACACCAGGAGGACTGGGTCTGTTTTATCATTGTTCTGCTTCTTTATTTGTTTTTCTTTTCAACTTAGTGTGCATTTCCATACCTGTGTTACATATGAAATGTAATACTACATTTCTTAAAAACTACAGTTCTTAAAAAGCCATTTTCTATTTCATGCAATAAACTTGTGTGTCAATATGAATATTTTTCCCGAAATTGATCTATCTATCTAATACATATCTTTATACTAAACTCTGGTGTAAACAATAATACATTTTTTGGAAACATTCCAGCAATAGTGAAATTTTAATATAAAAAAATATTAGTGAATAAAATATTTGTTTTTATCTCAAACATTTGTTTTTAATTTTTTGCAAACTTTTTAATAGGACGTCAAAATATTTCTAGAGACAGTTTGGATTCAGATGACTGAGAGTACTATAGAATAAACAAAAATGATCTTTTTTACAATTTATTGTAAGGAAATTTAACTAAAGACTGTATACACACACACACACATACACACACATGTTATCTCTCTATATTACAACCAATATTGTACAAATTACAATTATACTAATGTTAATATCAAAGTGTAATTTTAGGGGTGTATTTCAAAAGCAGAGTAAACATCAGAGGAAATAGTATGATTATGTTAAAATTAAGAAGTTTTAATCATAAAAATTTACCGCTAAGGTATTGTCAATACAAATAACTGATAAGAAGTTACTATCATAGACAGACAGATGTTAATGAAACAACCCAAAAGAAAACTAGAGCATGATTTTAAAAAAAGAACTTTCAGAGACGATTAAAAATCAAAATGGCAATATGTATCATGAAAAGATGTTACTCCTCATTAGGTGTCAAGGAAAAAAATAATCTATAACCAGAGGAATGTCATTTTGAATGCACTAGAATACCAAAAGTTAAAAAGCTGCATAATAACAAGACTTGGTGAGGTTTGGAAAAATAGGAATCATTACACATCATTAGTACCACTGTCGGCTTTACCACCTTTTGGAAAGCACTTGGCATCATTATCTATTAGAGTTGATTTCGCATATAGTTTGGGAGCCAGCAATCACATGAATTAAAGAAACACTGAATTGCCATTTGTTCAGAAGCTATTTAGGCAGAACCTGCCATGTACTTAATATTTTGCTACAATTTTAAATTTCCTTTTTATCTGCCTTTTAATTCTATCCATGTTTCCATGGCAACTGACCTAAATTTAAGTTAAATACTTTTTACAATGGCTATAATTTAAATGTGTGTGAAGCTGGTTACCTTCCCATGTGTGTGAATGTCAGTATGACTACAAACTTAGTTAGTCCTTTCTTAATCATCTATTGGAAAGTGGACATTTACAAAATTTACGTGAATAAGAGGTTTCATTGTAAGAAGAACAAAAAAATCTATAGTGATCAATAGATTTTTTCTTTCATGTTTTCACTTATTAAATATTTACTGAAGTAAAAACAAACACAAAAACACACATGTTGCTAGCATGGGGTTAATAATTCTCTACTTTCAAGAAGGCAAGTAGAAGAAGCTACAATGCATGGCTGAATAACATAATTGTTTCACTAGGCATATAAGCCAGGTATGATAGGATTGCAGACAGAGAAACAACAAATTCCAACTGAGTTGCATAGTGTAGCCTTTCTTTACTGAAATGATGACATTTGAGCTGATATTTGGTGGCTATCGCCGTACTTCCATAGCTGGACATTTGAAAGTATGTCAAGCTCAGGGAATCATCATAAAGTGCATGGTATTTTTCATGAACTTTGTGTAATGTGTCACCATGAAAATGCTTGCTGGGAATTTATAATACATAGCAAGAAAAAAAGGCCTTGAACGACATGAATGGAAAAAGTCAGATTAGGAGTGCTTTTTTTTTTTTTTTTTTTTTTTTTTTTTTTTTTTTTTTTT